>CAUYPO010046180.1:0-10837 GCA_963574435.1 Cheirogaleus major
TTCACTAGGGATTCGGGAGTAGGGGGTAGACCCACATCTTAGGGATGTGGTGAGCATTATGGAGGGGAAGGGCATACCTCTAATCCTTCCTAGGGACAGGCAAAGATATAAAATGTAACCAAAATGTAAAAAAAAAAAAAAAAAGACTCATGATAAAGATCAACCCTAAGATTCATATCATTTTGGAGATTGGTTTTCCTTAAAGATAAGAATCAAGATCACAATTTAGGCAAGTGCATGTAATATTTATTTTGAACACTGGGCAAAAGAAAACTACTCTGATTTTACATATAGTAAGCTATTTGGGGGAAAATATAACAATTTAGGTTATAACAGAGAGACAACAAAAAGGTTGTCCAGAACAGTGTAGTCAGCCATTGCCAGAAATGGAACTCCTCTCCATGCATTTCTCATTGCATTCCAGCCCAAAAATATATTTTTTCACTTCATGTACACTTATATATGCATATTTATTTATTTGTAATTATCTATCTACATGTACTTGTTTAGTTATAAATTATGTGCCTCATAAAATCTACATAAGAAATATAAACTTTTAAAAGATTAAGAGAAAATAAATATAAATAAAAGTTCTAATACTTCTCCTGCTCCAATGTTATGCTCTCTCTGTGGTGTGCACATCCTAACATAGAATATCTAAAGTTAATTTAGTAATTTTGTCATAATTTTCATACTATTTGATTTTTTCATTTGTAAAAATAATTATAACTAATATATTTAAAAAGATAAAATGACTTTATTTTATCTAAAAGATATTTCATAAGATCCTGAACTATGCATATCAAATATAGGAGGAGTTTTAAGCTGAAAAAGATACACTTTTATTGACTCTAGAATTAAGCAACCTAATTTGTTAGGCCAACTGTAACTAAAATATAAAAAGAAAGTAAGCAAATTAGTTGTGTCTACTATGAAAGACTCATATTTATGCTGATATTAACTATAATTAGGCTAAAGTAGAGCACAGTGGATAATCTACCAGATGCAAGATCCCAAGATTCCTTTGTAATCGGTTAGTATTTTTCTTACCCAGCTATTTGGAAGGAAGCTGTTTGGGTTACACCAAGTGACCTGAGATATTTATTCTTAATGAGAACCCTCTCAGAGCCAACTGGTTATAAATAAAAACATAAGTGACCCATGTAATATGATAGATAAAGAAAATGCACAGTGACAGGAACAAAAGAGATCTCTGTCCCTATGTAACATTTGAGTGGAAGGTAGGCTAGACCCTGAGTGCTGATCTATAACTTCTTAGCCCAGTGGGAATGGTCACTTGGTCAGCTTAGACTGCTGGTCCCACATCTGGGGTACCAACAGGTGATGTCCAGCTTGATACTAAAGCTAGTATAGAACAATTCTTAAAAAGAACCACTGGACCATAGTTGACTTTCTAATCTCCTTTGATTGTGATTTCTCTTGCATTCTGGAAGGCATACAGCATATTGGAAAGAACACAGGTTTCTTAATTAGACAGACCAGGGTTTAAATCCTAGTGCCACCAGGTGTTATGACCATAAACCTTAGACAGCCATTTCATCACTTAGAACCTGAGTTTCCACATCCATAAAAGAGGAGGAAAATATCCTACCACAGGCGATAAGTGTGAGAATGAACTGAGATAACAACATACAAATATTATAATTATATCAACTCAGTGCTAACATAGAAAGTTACCATGTAACAAAAAATTACTGTATTAGGCTCTCCAGAGAAACAGAACCAGGACACACACACACACACACACACACACACATACATATATACATTATATATATAGAGAGAGAGAGAGTGAGAGAGAAAGTAAAAGGGAGACAGAGAGAAACTTAATTGGAAGGGATTGGCTCACACAACCATGGAGGCTGAGAAGTCCTATAATCTTCAGTCAGCAAGCTGAAAACCTGGGAGAGTTAATGGTTTAAGTTTCTGTTGGAAAGCCAGTAGGCTCAAGAACCAGAAAGAACTGATGTTTCACTTCAAGTCTGAAGGCCAGAAAACATTAATGTCTCAGTTCAAGCCATTAGGTAGAAGGGGTTCCCTCTCACTCATGGGAGGGCCAGCCCTTTTGTTCTAGTCAGGCTTTCAGTTGATCCAGTGTGGGCCCTGTACACTAGGGAGGGTGATCTGCTTTACTCAGTCTACTGACTGGAATGTTTGCCTCATCCAAAAACACCCTCACAAATACGTCTGGAATAATGTTTGACCAAATATCTGGGCACCCTGTGGCCAAGTCAAATTGATACAAAAAATTAATCTTCACAATTACAAAATCTCAAGGGTTTACAAGGAGCATTCATCCTCCTTAGACCAGTGGCTAGCTGAGTCAGGATCTCATAACAGTGACAGAAACCCAAGAGAACATGCCCAACTGCACAAGCCCATTTCAAGTGTCCGCTCACTTCATGTCTGCTAACACACAGTTAGCCAAAGCAAGCCACGTGGCAAGCCCAATATTAATAAGGTATGGAAATACACCCATTTTTATTAGAAGAAATTGAAAAGTCACAGAGCAAAGGGCTTGAATAGAAAGAATAACAAAAATTGGGAACAATAATGCAATTCACTATGGTAACCCAGTGTCTGGCACAAGCCAGATATTCAACAAATTTTGTTTGTGTGGCTTTTCCACTCTCCCCACACCAGTTCCAATTGCTATTTTCCAACAATTTTTCACTTGTCTTTACAGTATTCTACATTGACTACAGATATAATATTTTTAAGAACTAAGCTATTGCTTTTAATAAGAAATGGCTCTTTCACTCTATGGAAAGTTTCATGTACCAGGCAAGCTGTTGTTTAACTGACTCACAATACGTGTCAATTCATTTTCCTTAGGGTTTTACAATCAATTAGGAACGTACAATGTGTATTAGCAATTTATATCATATGCTTCAATGCGCCCCACTTCACACTTGCCTATGTAGAATTTCACCTGCTATTATTTTGCTCAATTAACTATATTCCACAATTGCCTAATCTATTTAGGATGTTCTGGGAGTCTTTAAAGATCCTTTCTTATCTTTCCCCTGACTAAATAATTTATCATCTGGTACGTTAAACAACATGCCAGTCAGCCCTGCTTGTCAGAGGGCTCTTTGAAAACATGAACATTCAAGTCCCAGTATTGAAGGCAAGGATGTTGTACAATTAATTTCTTTTCATGCTGTGACCTACCTTTTTCTCTTCATTACTTACTAATCTCTCAACTCAGTTTTTAATCCATAATAAAATTTTACATTTAACCACAATGGTGGCAGTTTCTTTGTGTACTTCTTCACAGAACAAATATAAAGATTTTATCATGATGTCAATGGTGACATTTAATACCTTGAGGCAACCTGAAAGCCACTCATAGAAAATGGAAGCGTTCACATGGAATTTTAATCCTTAGAAGCCAATGTTTAACGTTAAGATGTGTATTTAACCTTTATGATATTTTATTTCAAAAAAAGAATATTAATGTTTTTGCCCTTTATAGTGTCTGTTAGGCACTGTACAGACATGTTAAAACACCTTATTTCACTTTAATTATCAACACCACCACTTTACAGATGAAGAAACTGAGGTGAAAGAAGTTTAAAGAACTTGACCAGGGTTACCAGAAATAAAAAAATAGAGCAAAGATGTGAACCTTCTAATGGTTAATTCCAAAATCTATTTTCCTCCACCTAAACCTCACTTAATATGTCTACCTCATCCTTTCTTATTTTATTCTATGACTGTTAGTGATAAATAAAATTTCTCACCATCTCATAGAAATATTGAAAATTAAGTACTACATCTCAAAAATAAATTAAAGCAATAAGGCAAAACATCACTTTTTTCAAATTAAACTTTCTTTCCTTAAATAAAAAATATAAGCTCTAATATGAAGGCATATATTTTGAGAATCAATACTCTATAACATCAAAATCAATTCACGAAAAATATCTCCCCCACAGTTTCCAGTAGACTTATTTATCTCTCTCACTATATAATATCTCCAAATGTGTTTGGTCACACATCCCCATCAGTGAAAAATTCTGCATATTCATCTCTCATGTAAGTATATTGATCTATAAGTCATTTGCATGGGCTAATTTGATCTGTATGTTGAATTTTTCATAAAGCTAATGTTCTTATTTTTTAGGAAATGGAAATAAGCAGAAGTTTTAATGTCTTTTCCTCAACTGCCATTGTGTGAGGAAGGGTAGTTAGTGCTGAGTTATAAGCTCCTTGAGGTCCTCAACAATGTCTTATTTGCCTCTGACACTTGAAGACCCAGCACATACCTGGAACATGCCAGGAATATATTTGAGGCTTATTAAATGGATAATAGATGATGAATAATACTGTTGACTTTTTCAGGAAAAAAAAAAAAAAAAAAACAGAACCAAGCCTTTGTTGTACTTCTCTAACTCCAGGATAATACATTTTTCCAGGGACACATCAGACTTTGCATTCTTTCCCTAAATAAAACAAATTTTCCCATTAAATGAATCTGCCTTGCTGCCAAAACACTCAAATTCCCTCTCTAAGATGGAATGGTTCATAGGAAAGAGTACTGAAGTCAGAACTCCTGATTAGAGTTTCAGCTCTGTCACTGGCTAACTTCATTCCCTTATGAAAGACATTCTCTCTAGCCCTATAAGTCCCTTTCTTATGATCTGTTAGAGAAGGTTGGGATGAATCATTATGAATAACCCTTCATCTATCCCAATCTAAATAAGAGAATGCTTGTGATTTTTTCTAAAAAAAGAGATTGTATATATCCCAATATTTATATAAACATCTTGAAAAAATAATTACTTGAACCAGTCCAATATTATACTGATGAAAACAATCCAAAAGCTGTTCTTTTTTCTTCATATGCTTTGGTAAATAAGCAAATTATGACTAGAGGTGAGCAAGGACTCAGGTTGGTTTGACGTTTTGCTGAATTAAAGCACAATAAACTTTCTAAGGTATACCATCCTTTAGTTCCTCCCATACAACGCCAATGTTTAGAAATTCCAAACTCTGCTCCCCTATGAAGCCTACTCTTGTGGTGGAATCCAAAGATGGCTAAAGACAATTAGGTTAAGGCTAATGAGTGATGCAATAAGAACCCCAGTCATACATTTACTTGCACTGGTCTGTTCCTTTCTATTCAGGGAATGGATGCAACTTTATTAAATTTGCAGAAATGCTATTACAGGAAAAAACAAATAAAGGAGGATGTGTCGGGGAGGAGAAAAATCTTTCTTGGAATACCTGAAAATTTTTATACTATAAAATAATAAATTTATTTATATAATTATATAAATCATATACAAATCATTCTGCCAGACATACATTTTATCTAAAAATTGCTGCCTCTTAGGATATTATCAAATTTTGATGTTTCAAAGACCACACAAATGTAAATGATTGAAATAAGTTAAATAAGTTATTCTGTATAAATGGAAAATTCAGCCATCAAATGGCAATTTTCCATCAGAAATCTGCCCTTTATCTCTTAAATTAGATCTATTTGTTTTCCAGGAAATAAGCATTCTTAACAGAGACTGAAGCAGTTGCAATACAAAAGAGAAAGCTTAAATAATCTAAAGTTTCACAAAGCAAAATTCAGACCTTCCTATCTTTACTGCTTTGAGGAAATTAAAGTCACATACAGAATATAGGCAAAATCAAAGAGGATAAATTTTAATGTGTATTCAGTAGGACTAAAATAGAATCCTTAATTTCTTACCCTCCTTGAAATGATTTTCTTAGTAAAACTTCACAATCAAATGTTCTGTGTAAGAAGTGCTGCTCTCTGGACAACCTCCTGGGGAATAAAGTGGATTGGGAACCATTTTTCCTGGTTTAAGTGTTGCATCCTTTGCAGGAACAGTTTTAGTGCATTTCTTCTCATTCTACTAAAGTGATTCCTACCATAGATGTGGGACCCAGAGCAAGAAGTCCTTAAAGCCAACATTTGAGCTACTACTATGGGCCAAATGCTTTAAATATGTTACTCGAGTGTGGATAAGATAGTGTCTTAGTCTGTTTTCTGTTGCTTATAACAGAATAAATAAATAAAATACCTGAAACTAGGTAATTTATAAAGAAAATAAATTTATTCCTTACAGCTATGGAGGCTGAGAAGTTCAAGGTCAAGGGACTACATCTGGTGAGGGGCTTCTTACTGGTGGGGACTCTGCAGAGTTCAGAGGCAGTGCAGGCATCACACGGTGAGGAAGCTGAGTGTCTCCCCTCTTCTTATAAAGCCACCAGGTCCCACTCACATGGTAACCCATTAATCCATTGATTCATGAATGAGTTAATTCATTCATGAGGCAGTGCCAGTATGACCCAATCTCCTCTCAGAGACCCCACCTCCTAATATTGCTACATTGGGGATTAAGTTTCAGCATAACTTTTGGAGGGGACACAAACATTCAAGTCACAACAAATAGTTATTATCCCCTTTCTATAACTGAGGAAATTGAGGAAAAATTAAATAACTTGCCTAAAACCAGACACCTAGCAAGTGACAAAGTCTGTTTATGCCAAAGCTCAATATAATGTGCTTATATGTGAACAATCTGATGTTCCAGTCCAGTTTTCACCTCAGCAATGGTGGAATAAAATAAAATTCTTCCAGATACTCTTGTTATCTCATATAAGATTAATTCCTATTATTAACTTGACTTTATATTGTAGGAATTTTTTAATATTTAAAATTAAACACAACTTTTTTCCTCTCTGAAAACAAATATAACAAAACCACAATTAATCATGCACATTTATAAGGTTTAAAACCAGAAAAAGTGAGTTACCCAGATGAATAAAGGAACCTACTATAGTAATAGCTTTCTTCTTAAAAGCTTATGTGTTTTTATATCTATTATCGCATTCTTATGACATCTTTCTATAAAAATCTAATCACCAAATCTCATGATTAGTCATAGGTTCCAAAGACTGCCATTTCTAAACTAGCTCATCCAAAGAAGCTAAAGGAGGAAGGAAAGATTAGTTTCATTATCTTAGCTAAGGCAATGGTTTTCCTAAACAAAAATAGAACTGAAATAAAGACAGACAGTATGTGTGCTAGTTGGATATAATTCTAATCCTACCTATAATCTAGTGACTTCTTACTAAGAAAGTGTCTCTTTTCATTCTGATACTACTGTCTACTCACCTCTTCTGCCTCATTTTCCTCACAGAAAATTAGGACAGATTCTAGAATCACAATCAAGAGAAATTCCCATCATCCCCTTGGCATAGAATGCATACACACATATGCACACATGCATGCCTATTTATTTATTTACTTATTTATTTATTAGAACAGCTACAATATGTCTTTCCTTACTAAAGCCTGGTGATTATGCAAGCCCAGGCATGAAGAATTTGTGTCATATTCTGTGGGATTCTACAAGCTTTGAATTTCTCACAATTTTCTTTCCTTATAAACTAGTGAGTAAAGTGACACTTACAATTACGCAGACAAAATACAGGCCTTTAAATATAAGTAGACTAGTAATTAGACTCTGAATTTGATAATGAAATTAGCCTCAGGGGTTTTCACATATTTTCATCTCATTCAACATGTCTTTACCCAGCTCAAGCATAAATTTTCATAGCATTAGAAGAACTATGCCACATTTTATGCAGTAAGTTGTTGATCTTGATCATCACCAAATTTTAATAAGAGGCAGGTGTAGACACAGGCGATCAAAATAGCATAAGGGCCTAGTTTCTGTTCTCAAAAGCTAATCAATCCAATTGAGAAACTGGACATACATACAAGATAAATAACAGTACAATGCACTGTGACAAATGATAAAATAAAATTTTTTAAGTTGAATTACATTCTTCCATTTCCTTTTAATCTTAATTATATATTTACCAGTGCAATGAAATTTGACTTGTGTGAGCAACCATGGCAGCAAATTTCAGCCATGACTTACTCAGAGTGAGTAGAGGCCAAGTACATATAGAAAACCTACATGAAGATTGCTTTTGAGTATTATAAGCCAGTATCAGAGTTCAGTGTACAATACTATATTAACAGTACCTTTATGTCTGGTTTCCTTGCTTGGGACGCTAGTAGTTATACTAGCAGGTAATGCACCCACCAGCTCCGATAGGTTATTTTATTTGGTTTTCGCAACACTGAGAAATGTGTTGCAAATTTACAAAAGAGGATGTTGAAGCACAGGATACCTTCACTGACATGGCCAATGTTACACCATACTTGGCAGTAAAGACAGGACCAGATCTTGAGTTCTTTTTGCTTGTCCACACTGATCTGGCTCTCATAAAGTATATGTAAGGAATGAAAATATTTCATGGGTAAGTTTGCTTTGTGCAGTTTTTCAGCCAATTTGCACCTGCACCAGGCAGACCTCATAAATGTGTTTTGTGGACCATAAGCCTATCAGTGACAGGGTGTGGGTGAATCAGTAAAAACAACTCAAAACAAATGGTCTACCAATTTTGGGTCATGAGGGTCATGCGCTATCTATCTATCTTCTTCCATGGAAGATATAAATTATCTTAGAGACAGCCAATTCAAAGATTGGCATCCTTTGGGGTTATCTCTGTCCCAGAGCCCTGATAGAAAGTTTACAGGGCTGCCATCATGCATAGAACTGTTGCCATAGTTCTATGCTTTTCTGTTTGTAAGGGTCTTATTCCTATAGACTATAAAGAGCAGACACAGAACCAGGGCACTTGATGCAGAGGAGGGAAAGAAATACAATAAAACAATCATTGGAGTGGTTAGGCTTTCATACTTGTGATTTTCAAAGCAGGGGTGTCATGTCCCTAGGGAGACATCCGAATCACCTAGCAAGGTAGATTATATCCCAAGATGACAGCAACAATCCCACATCCCCTTTCAGAAATGAGATTGTGCCCTTCTTTCATCAAAAGAACATTTCCCCACTACTCGAAGATTGGCTGGCCCTATGAATTACTTTAACTTTGGTGCTATTTGAGTTTTGAACCTAGATCTTTAGGAAAATTGCAGCTTCCACTTTTACCCTCTTGGACACCAGAGATCACATAGAGAATTTGGGGCTAGACTACTGAATGATCAGTGACCATGTGGACGGAGAATACTCTCAGCCTTCCAAACATCCCTATCAAGGCCCGCCAACATACAGCTATAAGTGGAGCCATCTTGACCCTTCCTGCCTAGCCCATCTGCCAACTGGACACAGCTACCTCAGGGAGCCCAGGGAAGACCAGCAAAAGAACCCCTGTGCCAAATAACAGAATCATGAGATAGTAAATGGCTGTTGCTTTAAACCACTAAGTATTGGAGTAGTTTATGACACAGAGATAGATACCTGAAACACCTGAAAGTTTTTCTGAACTATCCATGCACCCCTATTTTCCTCCCTTGGACTCTGTCACACTACTCACCTTCTCAGGAACTCAAGAATTATCAGATGAGAATTCATAACGTGACTTTTCCTGCCCTCCACTTGTTCAAGTGAAGATAACTAATCATAGTACAGCTTGTGGTAAGTGCCATTGTGAAGGAGCATGAGAATTTTCTTTTACCAGAAAAGCATCTCACCCTTCTCAAAAAAGATTAAGAATTACTACTTTTAAAGAACCATGAAAAGTGATTCTTTTTCAATAACAATGAAACAAAACAAAAACCCCAATTTGAAAATGGATAAATTACTTGAATAAAGATTTCTCCAAAGAAGATATATAGATGTCCAATAACTACATGAAACAATGCTTAACATCACTAAACATGGGGAAATGCAAATGAAAATGACAATGAATACTACCTGACACCCACTAGGATGACTGCTATCAAAAAAAAAAGGACAATAACAAGTAATATTGGCAAAGATATGAAAAAATTGAAACTCTTGTATAGTGTTGTGCACTGTTGGTAAGAATGTAAAACAGGGCAGCCTCTCTGGAAAATTATGGTGGTTCCTCAAAAAATTAAACAGGTTTACCATATGACCAGCAATTCTACCTCTGTGTATATACCCCAAAGAACTGAAATCAGGGACTTGAAAACATATATGTACACCAGTGTTCATAGCAGCATTATTTACAATAAACAAAAAGTAGAGCAACCCAAATATCTATCAACAGATTAATGGATAAAAATATGGAATATACATACAATTGAAGGAAATTCTGCCAACTGACCTTTGACAAAACAGATGACAATGCACACTGGGGAAAAGAAGTGCCATTCAATAAATAATCCTGGGAAAATTGGATAGCCACATGCAGAAGAATGAAACAGGACCCCTATCTCTCACCACTCAAAAAATTAATTCAAGTTGGATAAAATACTTAAATGTAAGATATGAAACCAAGAATTCTAGAAGAAAATGTAAGAAAAACCTTCTAGACATTGGTCTAGGCAAAGAATTTGTGACTAAGACACCAATGACAATTAAGGCAGCAACAAAAATAAATAAATGTGTTGGGACTTGATTAAAGTAAAAAGATTCTGCACAGCTAAGGAAATAATCAACAAAACAAATAGACAACCTACAGAATGGGAGAAAATATTCGTAATCTACACATCCAACAAAGGTCTAATATCCAGAATCTACAATTAACTCAAACAAATCAGCAAGATAAAAACAAACAACTCCATTAAAAGGTGGACAAAATGCATGAACAGAAGTTTTTCAAATGAAGATAGACAAATGGCCAACAAACATATGAAAAAAATGCTAATTATCAGGAAATGCAAATTAAAACCACAACGAGATATCACCTTATTCCTGTTAGAATGTCTTTTATTAAAAAGTCAAAAAGAGGCCGGGCGCGGTGGCTCACGCCTGTAATCCTAGCACTCTGGGAGGCCGAGGTGGGC
>CAUYPO010046181.1:0-11835 GCA_963574435.1 Cheirogaleus major
AATTCCACACACCAGCAGGGATGCCTGGCACACTGGTAGTGTGGGCCCAGTAGGAGCCATGTGTATGAGGACAAAGTTCCCTCTTGGGAGAAGTCACCTTACAGAAGACCAGGTCGGAAACAGTGAACTTAGTTTGTAAGAAAGCCTTCCTAGGAGGAGGATGGCGCTCTGCGGTCAGCCTGGTGGCTGTCATTCAGCTCTTTTTCATTTATGGGTCCCCTGAGTGGGCATCTGGGACCTATGGAGAGTGTGGGCTATAAGTAAAAATTGAAAGCGTTTGATCCAGCAATCCCATTACTGGGCATCTACCCAAAAGAACAAAAGATACTCTATAAAAAAGACATCTGCACTCGAATGTTTATAGCTGCACAATTCACAATCACAAAGATGTGGAAACAACCCAAGTGCCCATCAATACATGAGTGGATTAATAAAATGTGGTGTATGTATGCCATGAAGTACTATTCAGCTATAAGAAACAATGAAGATATGGCACCTCTTGTATTTTCCTGGATAGAGTTGGAAACCATTCTACTAAGTGAAGTATCCCAAGAATGGAAAAACAAGCACCATGCGTACTCAGCAGCAAATTGGTATTAACTGATCAACACCTGAGTGAACACACAGGAATAACATTTACTAGGCGTGGGGCAAATGGAAGGGAGGGGAGGCGATGGGTATACACATACGTAATGAGTGCCATGCGCACAATCTGGGGGATGGGCACACTTGGAGCTCTGACTCTGGGGGGAAGGGGGAACACAACACATGTAATGTATACATTTGTACATTAATATGCTGAAATAAAAAAATTTGTATTGTATTGTATTTTTAAATTCCCAGGAAAACATTTATTTCACTTGCTTTATATAGTACTGGGTATCATGCCCTGTGTATGGGCATTAATGGGCATTGAATTTGTTGGTGGTTATTTAGATATTCATGATTACATTTCTTAAATAAACATATCTTATCAAGTACTTTAAAAGGAATAGGATTGTTTCCTCTTTTTGTATTAAATGACAAAGTTGTATGAATTTTTATACAATTTCTGAAATCATCAAATATATAGGAATAAAGAGAAATTGTAACTGCTACCATAATCAGGTTCTTTAAAGAAAAATATTAGTCTCGCACATTTGAAAATATAGCACTTTTAGAATTAATTTTATAAAAATTATACTAACTTCTTATTAACTTGCATTTTGTTCCTTTACCATAGCACATTTGCTTCTATAATATTCTCTATCTGTTGTGTGTGCATCTATCTATCTATCTATCTATCTACCATCTATCTACCCAGCTCTGTAAATCTTAGTGTGCATTGTAGCATTCTGTTTTTTTCATTTTTAAAACTTGTAATATATTTAGGATGTACAAGTTGAATACTGTTACATGTATATATTGTGTAGTGGTAGAGTCTGGGCTGTTGGTGTACTAATCACTTGAGTAATGTACATTGTATCCAATAGGTAATTTTTCATCTCTCATCCTCCCATCTTCCCCCCTTGTGAGTCTCCAGTGTCCATTATACCACTCTTTGTATCCTTGTGTAGCCATAGTTTACTTCCAATTTTATGTAAGATCATCTGGCATATGAAGTTTCTGTGTTTCTTTTGAAACATTTAGTCATTTGAAATACATCTTAGTAGTTGCTACCCTTGCTAGAATATAGAACATAATAAAATGCTTTATACAGATATTATTGCTCTCTGTGGACAGAATATTTTTCCCAATAGAAGTAAGGCAATAGTTTGGGATGAATATGATGACTTTATAATGTAAATGATCTACATTATAAAAAAGCAAGCAAACAAACCCCTCAATATCAGGTTAAAATAAAACTAAACCTCTTTTCCTTCGCAGATACTATGTGAATTAGTATGTTTCAGTTGCTTAGCACTGAATCTAATACAGCATCTTCCTTGAATAAAAGTAACATTAAACTCTGGCTTGGGACCACTGGATCAAGCAAAATGAAAGAAAAAATTTTGACATGGGAAAGATTTACAATTACATAATTGCATTCTCTCTACCAGCTAATTTCTATTTTCTAACTAAACAAACAAACAAAAACAAAAACCTTCCTAGCTGAATTTCCACATTATTTCCTCTTATATCCAATTTTAGCTTGCATTTGTTTAGTCTTAAGCCCTGTTTAACACTTTCTTTGAGTAATAAGTTTTTCTTGCCTATTTAAATTTCAAATGAGATGACCGCTCTGAGAGTGATAAGGAATGTGGCATGGTAAGTAACACCACTTTCCACTGCCAATTTTGTACATTGGTGGCAGTGAAATGCCTATTTTGATCAGAAGAAATGTATTAATGAAGCTCTGGTACAGAATTCACTTTTTCAAACCTTTAGCTGTAGGTTATTTCTATTATAGAATAAATGAGCTCAAAGTAGAACAGGTATTAAACCTTGTTTGTATCCTCTTAAGGCTACTAGCAGCAGGTTACCACCTGTGCTCTGCTACTTATCCTTAGGGAATTTTACCCACAACCACTCTCATAGGATGTATTTCCCATTGTCACTGGGTAAAAGTTTTTGTCACATTACTCTTTATATCAGCTCAAGAGGAATGTGTAACTACATAGGACTTTGATTCATGGCCTGAACACCTACGTACTGGCTAATTTTATGAGCTCAGGAAGCTGGCTATAAGAAGTGTATACCTTGCAAACATATAAAAAAATGCTCAACATCTCTAATCATCAGAGAAATGCAAATCAAAACCACAATGAGAACCACCTAACCCCAGCGAGAATGGTCTGTATCAAAAAATCCCAAAACAACAAATGCTGGCGAGGATGTGGAGAGACAGGAACACTCTTACACTGCTGGTGGGACTGCAAATCAGTGCAGCCTTTGTGGAAAAGAATTTGGAGATACCTCAAACAGCTAGAAATAGAAATACCATTCGACCCTGCAATAGCATTGTTGGGCATCTACCCAAAAGAGCATAAGTCATTCTATTATAAAGACATCTGCACTCGAATGTTTATTGCAGCACAATTCACTATAGCAAGGTCTCGGAAACAACCCAAGTGCCCGTCAATTCAGGAATGGATAGTTAAAATTTGGTATATGCTCACAATGGAATATTACTCAATTCTAAGAAACGACAGTGAATTAGCACCGTTTATGCTATCCTGGATTAAGCTTAAGCCTGTCATCCAAAGTGAGGCAACTCAAGACCAGGAAAATGGGCTCCACATCCACTCACCATCAAATTGGTTCTGACTGATTAAGACTATGGTGCTCAAATGGTGGTAGTGCTCATCAGGGAGTCGGGGGGGGGGGGGGACGGAGATCCACATCCTTGGGATATGGCGAGCATTGTCGGGGGGAAGGGAAAACCTCTAACCCTTCTCAGGGAGAGGAAAAGAAATATAATGTAACAAAAATGTCAAAAAAAAATCTTTTATCAGGTTGTGGGCAGGTGGGGGGGAGGGGAAGAGTGTATACTTACATAATGGGTGTAACACACACCACCAGGGGGTTGACATGCTTGAAGCTCTAGCACAGCGCCGGGGGGAGGGTTGACAGGGGCAATATATGTAATCCTAACAATATTTGTACCCCCATAATATAATGAAATAAAAAAAATCCTTTCCTGATACTTTGAAAGTGAAGCCAAAAAATTTAAGTCTTAGACTTGATTTTTCAATATTTTTAATACTGAGAAGAGAGATTGAACCCAGAACCTGTTAGTGGTAGTCATATCCTCTTTAGTGTACCAGATGGTACAGAGATTTCATCAGTGGTCAGATACCTGTAAGTCATGATACATGAGCATGAGCTAGCTATCTGTGGCCGTGCCACTTCTCCCCAGACAGAAACTTTCTAGCTTTTCTCCAGTGCTTTTTGTAGTCAGGGGTTCTGGCCTCTGCCTGAGTCCCAGCTACACCCCTGACCTTATATTTCACAAGGCACTGTGATATCCTACTTGTACATATATTGAATGCTCTAATAAGGCACCTGCACTTCACTGATTCATGGGATTAGCCAACGGTCTCTGTTCCCTCTGAATAATATACTGACTTCCCACCATAGTCAAGGCTGAGCACTCATGGCTAGTAGGTTCCTGTCTATTACCCACCCCCCACTCCTGATCCTGCATTTCAATTCAATGCTTAACCAAAGTGAGCCTTGTTTGTTCCCAGGATGCTGGCTGATTGTTACTAAGTCGAATTACTAAATTCAATTACCTAGTATATAAACCAAAGAAATATGAGTGGATAATGAAGAACAATGGCTCTCGCCATGAAGGCTAAATTGAATACTTCGGAAAGATTCAAGACGAAAATAAAAAGGATTTTAAAAAGTGCCATGGAAGTAGACGTTGCAAGTCAACTCTAAAAGGTTAGGGAACAGGCATTAAAAAACCAAACAAAACATTTTACTCATATTTTGTCCTATTTTAAAATTTGACAAACAAATATACACTTCCATATTTAAGCTAAAATAAAATACTTATGTTAGGAATGCGTCATTTTTTCGGTCCACAACTTAAATGGATTTTAATTAATCTACCTTTTCCCAAGCCCTCTTGCACTGGGGAGACCTTTTAATCACTTCTTACTATTTAAAGTTGAACTAGTAGAATTTATTATTATTCTTCCTCCTCCTATGAAAGAAAAAATACTTCATTTTAAAATTTCTCATGGATTGTTTGCTGCTTTTGCATAAAGTTAAGGTGAGACTGAAAACATTACTGGAGGGAGGTATATGCAAAGGGGGATAGCTAGGACTCAACAGTAAAATGTTAAAATTTGCTGGGTGAGATTTGTTTATTTTCTTGCAAGAAGTGAATTTGCTATTACTTTAAGTAAGGAATATAAGCCAGTTTTATGGTGTTTCTGTTTATTTTATTTACTTCTACATTTATATTGCACCTTTTGTTAAATGTATTTAAAGTGGTTTATAGTAAAAACAATTCACTAAGATCAAACCATTAACACAGAATTGTTATCATGCCCTCCAATTCTATGTTGTAGTTGAAAATGTCCTTGCATTTTAAAAATTAGAGGTAGTAAACAGTTTTTTAAAAGTCAGCTCTATAAAACTGCATATGTATTTCCCTTTCTTCACTGTCTACCCTGCTTGCGTTTTGGTAATCTAATGCAACAGAAATTTTAACTATACGATGATGTTGCAAACCTATTTAAAACCATAAAGAACTTATCTGTAACAATTTTTAACGCACAGTCTGATTTTATTTTGTGTAGAAGTGTACAAACACATGTAGTTATGAGGGGAAAGGTGGCTGCTTTTAAAGATGACTATGTAATAGATATTTTGTTTTTTATGTGTGGCTAGAAGATCTATAAAAATAAAATTCAGGCTTGCCTGAATTATTGATTTTATAATTTCAATCTGAAAACTTCATCACAATTTTTTTTGACATCCTACACCAGACCATGCCAGTTTAATAGCTATAAATCTTTTTGTTCCATTTTCTACAATAGTTTCAAGGCTATAAAAATTCTCCCACATTGCTTATAGGTCTAATTTACTGACTCAATAAATCTGCTCCATCTCTTGATTGACAACAGTGAATTCACTAATTTCTGGAAGGCATTTTAGGTAAAAGGGTAAACTCAAGACTCCTATTCTTGGCAGAGGGCACTGTAAGACCGCTGTACATGCTTCTCCCTGAGATTCAATAGTGGCGATCTCATTATGCCACTTGGTGTCCGGTAGAACCAATGAAGATTGATTTTATATTTATAGTTATTACAAGTGTCTGAGCCCTATTGTGAAAGAAAGAAAAGTATTGTAATTTTAATTCATTTTAGCTCTCCATTCTACATCTGTTAGGTCTTCAAAACTATATAGTATTTACATCTGGTTGATCAAAATAAAGAGAGCTTCTTAAAGATATCTGTTAATAACAATGTGAGTTTTTTTTTCAATAAGTTCAAACACAGAGGAGCAAATATGTATTTTATCTAATAAAATGTCCGTTTAAAAAGAAAAGTTGAAGAGGCTCATTGTAGTCCTGATCTGTTCATTCCATTAAAGAAATTATTAAAGATTGCTTCAGGATGTGGCCAAAGTAATGAAGTGCTAAGAATAATGTCTTATAAATGTCATTCTTACAAATAATGGCTTCTGAGTTGCCATTTTAAATATTAAACCTGTCAAACTTATCTTTTTTGCATATTATAATTTTGGGAAAGGGACTTTCTCCTTATTAAGTGTGAGTTTCCTTGTAGATTTACATGAATACATGTTTATATGCATGTTTATATGTACAGGGAACTTACACTATAATCCAGTGATTCAGATTGATTTTAATTCCATTGATATGTATTTGATTTGGGAATGAATAGATGTTGCTAGAATGTAGCCAACTTCCAACTTCCAGTACCTTCTTTTATTTATTCAATTTAGTTCTCTGAGGGGCAGGGGCACATACATATTTTGACATGTTTTATATGCTTCCAGTCTCAAGGAGGATGTCTCGAATATAATTCAGGACTTAAAGGTGCAAACTCCAGGGTAAGATTGCCTGAGTAGGACTCTGATGGTGCCACTTGCTGTGTGATGTTGGGGAAGTTGATTAACTGGTTTATGCTTCAGTTTCCCAAAACACAGAATGGATCTTTTATTCACTGCTATGTCTGTATCCACACTGTATCTATCCCTGATGTGTAGGATTCCTTCAGTTAAAGATCCTACAGGCTTAAATAATTAGATCAGAAACTCAATCCCACTTTTAGTTTCCTCCCACCAATCTATAGCCCACTTGAAAATCTTCACTTTGAAAGCCACCTCAAATCTCTTTCTTGAATACTTAAATAAATGATCTTTCTTAGTGTGGGTTTGTGCACCCTTACTTTTAAATTTATTTTTATGTTCCCATTGCAGTATAAAAATAGTTGGATTTTTTTTTGAGTCAAATAGTGTGTATATGTCTGTGTGTACGTGTGTGTGTGTGTGTGTGTGTGTTTGTGTGTGTGTGGTGTATGTGAGAAGAAAAATAATGACCATGCTGTTGGTATGGTGTAACAACATTTTTCTGTTTATTTAAGATCAATGTGGTCACTGTGCTCAGGTAACAGAACATCTCAATGTCTTAAATTTACTTGACCTTACTTACCCTAGTTAACTTACATAATTCACATTAGTCTCTTGAAATATTTTTTAAAAATCACACTATAATAGAAAAATAATTATATATCGGTTTCTAGATTAGAATACAAAGGATTTTTTGTTCATTCCTTTAATTTTACAACATACTCTATTTTCCTATAACTGGAATATTTCTCAGAGAAGCTGAGTTTAAATTTAGTTTTAAAGAATAATGGACATGCTTGAAGCTCTGACTCTGGTGGGGCAAAGGCAATAAATGTAACCTAAACATTCGTACCCCTGTAATATGCTGAAATAAAAAAATAAATACATAAAATTTAATATGCTAGAAAAATGAAAAAAAGAATGAATAGAGATTAACCACAAAAAGGGACAAAAGGGGAGAGAGAAGGAAATGCATGACTAATGGAAAAGAAAAAAAATTTCCTAAATTATGATGAGACATGTCTGGATAGGGTTTTACTACTCATGGTAGAATGTTGGTGATGGAGTAGAATTATCTATTAATACTTAGCAGTGATAATGGCTCCATCAACATTGTTGGCAATATCAGGAGCAGCTACAGAGTTCACCAAAGTTGTGGCTATAAAGTGTCTATTGGACTTGACTGTAAAGAAATCACCAGAACCTATGCAATAGTGTAGTGTGAATGTTTTTCTGTCATCTGAGTGTGATGGCAGAGTAGTCTTTACTCCTTAATGGGCAATAAAGATGTGATGGCAGTAAGTAAGGAAGATTATTTCTATTCATACAGTGGTCTGTGGACCATGGCATCAGCCACACCTAGGAGCTGGTTAGAAATGAAGAATCTCAGGTACTCCTCACAGCTACTGCATTAAAATTTGCATTTTCACAAGACATTCAGGTGATTTTTCAGCACAGTAAAGTTTGAGAAGCATTGGTATGAACACTGTTTGAAAAAGGTGGCTAAAAAAGAAGAGACAAAAGTAAGGCAGTAGGTAGAGGAAGATATTAATACATAATTGATGAACTATTATTATGAAAAAAGACTGAGCATATGGAAAATGAGGATGGATATATATATGTGCGTATATGTATATATATGGTTTACAGATAATATGAAACAAAACATTATAAACATAGGTGTTATTCTCAGTATATATTTGGAAAAAAGAGTTTCAGAGACGTCATTTTGTCAAATTATATAATAAGATGCAGAACCATATTTCAAATTTGAGTCTATTTTTCTTCAGAGTTTGTGCCCCTTATTCGTGGTTAAGATCAATTGTTAACAAGAAGAAACATACCGAATTCAGCAGTAGATGAAAGCTACAACAGTTGTGAGTGTTAATTTTGATATTATCATTGATGGTACCAAAGTGTGTAGGAATGGCTTAACTTATTCATTCCCAACTATTTTGTCTAGCAAAGTAAGTCAATTTGCCTGATAAACTAATCAATGGAAAATTTTGGAAAATATTTTGTGAAACCATGGACTCAGAATTGCTATCATCGTTGCTACTATTTTTTCAAGCTAAATATTGAGAAAAATTTGAATTCCAATGTAATTTTATACAAACTTACTCAGTTTCCTACCTGGAAGTCTACATGTACTGTGGTTTTTATCCTAGATAAACTTCATGGTTGAGGCACTCTATCCTTGAGCTGCAAAGACAACTCCTCTTCAAGAATTATCCTTAGCTAAAGGAAGATTCCCTGCTGTTTCCTTGAGCAGCCCATATCCATTGACCCTCCAGGGGTACAAAGATCTAGCCCCTTGCTTTGATCCAGTAAAAGGTGGAGAGCATATGATCTCCAGAATGCTGTGTTGGATCAGCTGAGACTTCTATTGCAATTGCATTATATTTCAACTCACCAGTGTGCTAGAACTTTATGCAACTTCTAGGAATAGAGGAATAGTTTGTTGGATATTTTAAGGAAGATATTTCATCCTTTTGGCTTGAAGCAGATAATAAACATCAAAATTCCTATTCTTGACATTTTTGCATGCCCTTGATGCAGAATGGTTGAGATGAAATAAATTATACAAGCAGCATTTTAATAACTTTTTTCCTCTTAAAATCTTATCTTGAGATAAAGTTCCAAAAGTTCATGTTTCCTGACATCTCAGCTGCTATAAGGTTGGACATAGTTCTTTAATACAAAGGATTAAATTGGTTTCAACAGAATTTCTTTCACAAATTGCCGTGGGAGCATGAGTGCTGTAAAGCTATTATATCCCTTATCTGAAGCATTTCAAAAATTTTAGAATATCTCTAACGATGACATTCAAAATCTCTCAAGCATGATCATCCAGAATATTAGGGTTAGAAGACTAGGCTATTTCATAATTTAGCACGGTTGCAAATATTCCAGTGATACCAATTTCATAAATTGTAATTTCATTTGGAATAGTATTTTGAAGCCTAATTAGCACAGAATACGTATAGCTAAAAATGTGGCCAGCCCAAATATAAGGCAACAAATCTCTATGGGAGTGGGATGTTGGGGGGAGAATAACACTAGCAATAAAACAGATGAAATTGACCCAGCAGTTTTTTGTCTTATGGTCCCATAAACATTAAAAACTTCGTTTAGAAAAGAAAATCATTGAACATAAGATTTTATAGCAATTTGAAATATGAAATTTTAATCTTTGACATATTACTAACTTTTGGTGCCATCTACTTACTCAACAAAACTGAAAGAAGATTACTTTTTCCTTCCTTCAGTATGAAACACAAATTTTGCATTTTAACTGGGCTTATCACTATTGCCAGCACAGTAAAAAGTTCTATATGCAAGTTATTTTTTACATTGAGATATGTTCATGGTTATTCTTAATTTTACTCCAATGTTGCTGAGAGCAAGTTCATTTAAGATGGATAGAAACTTTCCTCTCAGTACTGCTTTAGCTGTGTCCCAGAGGATTTGATGACTTGTCTCTCCATTGTCATTAAGTTCAAAGAATTTTTTTATTTCCATCTTGATTTCTTCATTTATGAAGTAATCATTTAGTAGAAAGTTGTTTAATTTCCATATTTTTGTGTAGAAATGTGAGTTTCTGTTAAGGTTGATTTCTACTTTTATTCCACTGTGATCTGAGAAGATACATGGTATGATTTCTATTTTTTAAAATTTTTTGAGACTTGTCTTGTGTCCTAGGTTATGGTTAATCTTAGAGAATGTCCCATGAGCTGATGAGAAAAATGTATATTCAGTGGATTTTGGGTAGAATGTCCTGTAAATATCAGTCAGACCCAATTGTTCTAGAGTTTTGTTTAAGTCCATTATTTCTTTATTAATTTTCTATTTGGAGGATCTGTCCTGTGCAGTCAGTGGGGTGTTGAAATCTCCAGTTATCATGGGATTGTTGTTGATCAATTTGCTTAGATCCAGTAAGGTTTGCTTTATGAATCTGGGTGCACCTAAGTTGGGTGCATATATATTTAAAATTGTTATGTCTTCTTGTTGAACTGTACCCTTGACCATTATATAATGATCGCCTGTGTCTGTCACTACTTTTGTTGGTTTAAAAACTAAATCATCTGAGATCAGAACTGCCACACCAGCCTTCTTTTGGCTTCCACTTGCTTGAAATACTGATCTCTACCCCTTTACTTTTAGTCTATATGCATCCTTGCAGGTTAGGTGTGTTTCCTGAAGACAGCAGATACTTGGCTTGTATTTTTTTATCCATTCAGCTAGCCTATGTCTCTTGAGTGGGGAGTTTAAACCATTCACATTTATTGAGAGAACTGATAGGTGAGGCAGATTACTGTTCATTCTGTTGGGTTGGACATTGTTGCTTTGTTTTCTCTCTTGAGCCATTGTGATATCTGGCCTTTAATCGTTAGGTTTTGGGTGATTTTATGTTCATGGGTATTTATTATGCTGTTCCGTGCATAACACTGTTTTGAGTGCTTCTTGTAGGGCTGGTCTTGTCTTGGTGAATTCCCTCAGACTTTGCTTATCTGAGAATGTTTTAATTTCTCCTTCATATATAAAGTTTAGTTTTGCAGGGTACAAAATTCTAGGCTGGGCATTATTTTGTTTCAAAAGAGTGAGAATGGGGCCTCAGCCTCTCCTTGCTTGTAATGTTTCAGTTGAGAAATCTGGCGTTATTTGGATTGGTTTTCCTTTGTATGTAACTTGCTTCTTTTGCCTTACAGCTTGTAGGAGGGTTTCTTTAGTTGATATTTTGGTCAGTCTGATGACTACATGTTGTGGCATTTTCCTGTTTGCATTATATCTCCCAGGGATCCTTTGGGCCTCTTAAATTTCTAATTCTAAGTTATTGGCCAGACCTAGGAAATTTTCCTCTATTATTTCTTCAAATAGCTTATCCAACCCTTGCATTTTTCTTCCTCCTTCTCTGGAATCCAGTGAAGCCTTAGGTTATTTTTCTTCATATAATCCCACAATTCTTGTAAACTTTGCTCATGTCTCTTATTTTTCTGTTCTATCTCTGTGATTAATTTATTTGACTTGAAAGTGTTATCTTTAATCTCTGATATTCTTTCTTCTGTTTGGTCCACCCTATTTTTGAGGCTTTCCACTGTGTTTTGTATGTCCCTGAATAAATTCTTCATTTCCAGGAGATTGGATTGATTTTTCTTTAAGATCTCGATTTCCTTAGTGAATTTTTGTTCCAAGTCCTGAATTTTCTTTGTGGTTTCTTTGTGTTAGTTATCCATTTTTTCTTGCATATCATTGAGCTTTCTTACAATCCAATTTTGGAATTCTTCTTCTGTCATTTTAGTGTTTTGG
>CAUYPO010046184.1:0-14273 GCA_963574435.1 Cheirogaleus major
CCGGGCGTGGTGGCTCATGCCTGTAATCCTAGCACTCTGGGAGGGCAAGGTGGGTGGATTGTTTGAGCTCAGGAGTTTGAGACCGGCCTGAGCAAGAGCAAGACCTTGTCTCTACTAAAAATAGAAAGAAATTAGCTGGACAACTAAAAATATACATAGAAAAAAAAAAAAATAGCCAGGCACAGTGTGCATGCCTGTAGTCCCAGTTACTCGTAGTAGGATCACTTGAGCCCAGGACTTTGAGGTTGCTGTGAGCTAGGCTGATGCCACGGCACTCTAGCCTGGGCAACAGAGTGAGACTCTGTCTCAAAAAAAATAAATAAATAAAATATGTATATGTTATCTATGATGCTGTGTATTCTAGAAGATCGTGGTGAAAAACAATAAATATTTCTTATTTTACATTTACTGTAGGTCAGGAATTTTAGAGAGGCTTAGTTGGGTGGTTTTGGTGTAAGGTCTCTTATGAGATTGCAGTCAAGATGTTGGCTGGTGCTGTAGTTATCTGAAGAATTGGATGGAACTGGAGAGTACGCTTCCAAATTGGTTCACTCAGCTAACTTTTATCAGGATGCCATAATCTCTTACCCCATGGGGCCTCTGCATTGGGCTGCTTGAGTACCCTCACAACATGGCAGCTAGGTCCCCCTAGAGTGAGTGATTCAAGAGAGAGCAAGGTAGAAGTCTCAATGTTTTCTTCTTATCTAGCCTTAGAAGTCACGCACTGTTATTTCTTCAGTATCCCCTTCAGCACTATTCATTCTGAGAGGGGAATCTACCAAGGTGTTGATACCAGGAAATGGAGTATCATTGAGGCTATCTCAGAAACTGGTTACCACAGTTATCTTTTGTGTTCAAAATAAAATCATGTGCCCTACTTAAACACACATAATTATGACCTAGTTTCTGACCAAGAAACTAGGTCAGAAATCATACTAAAAAAGTTACCTAACAGGGATATTTGTTCTTACAAACTCACCCAATAGCATGAGATCAGAAATATCTAGGCTTCTCTCATATATATATATATATATATATATATATATATATAATTTTTTTTTACATATCACCTTTCTCACCAAAATTTTAAGTGATGTAAGTCTTCTTAATCATCATAAAGAAGTTGTGATGTGAGCTGCTACCTGTCTTAGTATATCACTTTCTCAAATCATATTTTTTGTTTTTCATTATTTTTTCAACAAAAATCATAAGTGAAAGGTTGGAGCTCACCATGCTTATCAGGTACCAAATTAAATGTGAAATGTTGTCAGAAGATTTATTTAGGGGTAATTTTCCAAGACTCCCGTTTGAAAAAAAAGGAGGAAAAGCCAGTACTTCATTTGGTGTTATTATATTCTGAGAACTGAGTCATTAAATATCCCAGGTAATGAAGAGAAACAAAAGTTAGACCTTACTATTTTGCCATAACCTAAAAATTTTGAAAATAAAGCAATCTGTCAACTATCACTTTATAGATTATTTTCTATTGCTCCAGTTTTAGTTATGGTCTCAAATCATAGCTATTTCCTACTGCTTTATGTGGCCTTTTACTTTTATTGGTCCCAAGTTCAATCAAATGAACTGCTGAAAGTGAAATCTTGAACTAGCTCATCTGCTGAACAATGAACTCAAAACAAGCCTAGGGCAGCAAACGGGATTTTAATTGCTTACTGCTATTTCTCCAGTGCCTTGCTCTCTAGGTGACTGTATGACAAGAGGCCTTATGAATTCAGAATTCTGGGACAAAATGCCTAACACAAATGGTAACCATCTGTGACCTTGGTCTTGCTTACATGTCTTTTCTTAGTTCAGGTAATGCTACTTAACACAGTCACCTGATGGTATTAAGAGATTATGGACTGCCCTGACTTCAGAGAGCTCTTGAAAGGCAGAGGGAGAAAATAATTGCATTATCCTTGCCATTATTAAGCACTTATTGAGTGCCACCAGAGGGCTAGACATTGCAAGATAGTATCCATTTTGCAGACATTAGGAAATGCATATGCTTTTATTTCAGAAACATATTAACACCATTGTTCTTTTTGTCACTTTTGCTTTCATTTCCTATTGAATCTTTTGGGACCTCGTAGGTAGTAAGGACTCATTTGGATTGTCTTTCTGGGATGAACTTACATCCTCCTAGTCAGTTAACCCCAGTTGGGAAATATGTCTATTCCCAGAAATGATCTCCCTCCTCAGCCATTTCTATATTGTCAGGAGGAAAAGGATTCAATTTATCCCCCTACAGTTTAATGGAAAGAGTAAAAAGTGGCAGAGAGGAATAACTGTTTGTAGCACTTGCTTCTGCTTGGCTTCTAAAGCAGTTAATATGCTAAGGGGGCCACCATGGATCCCGTAGTGTATCAGACACTTTTGTATAAGGTATTTATTTAATATACACAATGCCCAGGGAGGTGGGAAAATCCCCGTGTTGCAGATGATGAACCTGAGATGCAGAAATTTAGAAACTTTCTCAAAGCTCTAGCAGCAGTAAATAGTGGAAGCAACTTGAACCTCATGTTATCTATCATAAAGTGTAGGACATTTCCAGTTTATCAGCTGGTTAGAAATATAGAAAAAGACAAAAGACTTTTCCACCTATAATTTTAATGTTACAGGCCATTAAAAATAAATGTATGGAGATGATCCTGAATTTGTAATACCTAAAATTGGGTGTGTTTATTTCTATAAGGATGTTGTAATTTTAGGAAACAAGGGAAACCTCCCGACACATGGAAAACAAAAATGATTGTGAGTATCTTTCAGTGAGACAAGCCTCATTATCTGAGAATATAGTGCTTGTTACAACAAAATTCTAAACATATATACAAAAGCCTAATTAATTTTGAAGTTTATGTAACTTTCAAACTCTAAAAGGATATCTTTAATTTTTTTACCTTTTTGTTTAAATGGTTATAATATTAAAATCATTTTAAAAGACAAAATATAACTGTCCAAGCATGATAATCATTCTTGCCTTTAAATATCCATTTATAATAGTTGTCCCAACATTTTTACAAAGGATGCCCACATGTTCATTCTTTTTTATTTAGTATTATAGTAATACTACCTTATAAATATATTTTATGCAGTTACTGTTTTTATAATAATTTATGTAACCATACATATGTTATTGAATAGCTCACTAAAATTGATCTTACCATTATTTAATTATTTTACATTTAAATATATTGTGTTCTGCAATTATAAATGTTATTGAAATGAGTGTCAACTGGCATATTAGATTTTTTTCTTTTAAATTATTTCTATAGGATATATTTCTAAGAATAGACAAGAGATAATATTTGCTATATGTGAACATATTTAATGATTATTTATTACTTTTTTAAATTATAAAAATAGCACATGCTAAAAGCCAAACATTTGGGAACCACTGAAAAATACCAAAGGAAAAAAATTTAAATTAGCCATTGCAGTATATCCTGGTGATTAGCCTCTCTAGCATTCTTTTCTACCTTTGTTTTCTAACAAATTTGGAGTGAGGAGGCACAATGTTTTCCAACATTTAATGCATAATTTTCAGATAGGGCTCAACTTTCAGCTTCAGAGACAGAACACGTTACCCAAACTGACCGATCAGCTCCATAAATAGTCCCTAAACCATTCTGATGGGCTCAGGGGTATCAACCAGTGGTTTCCTGGAACTTACGTAGAAGCTACTTGACAGAGAGGCTTTTTGTTTTTCTTTATCCCTGGATTTGATCACAAGAAGACAGAAACTTGGAGCTACCAGGGACTGTCACATGGAACTTAAAGAAAAAAAAAAAAAGAATAAAAAACAAAATAAAACGAACAAATGAAAAAAACCCAAGCAAACAAAAAGCCCATATGGCATAAACAGTACTGAATAATGAAGAGAAATAAAATCCTTTTGGCATAACCTTAGCTGAGAAGCAGACTTATCCTTGGACTTTTCAGTTATATAGGGCAATTAAATATCATTTTTGATTAAATCTTTCTGAGTTGAGTTCTGTAACATGCAGCGTGAATTCTGACAAATTTACCCTTTATTTCACTACCAAAAGAACAAGCACCATTATCATTTTAGAGCATGTCCTTCCAGGCTATTTTAAAATAATATAGCTATATTATTATGATAAATATATATGCATACATATGTATCTTATAATTTAGAGTTCTAAATACAAATAAATCATAAATATTTTAAAGTATCATTAAATATTAACCTTTTGCAGATTTTAATTAACAACAGGGTAGCATAAGGTGTGGATATTCTACAATTTGCATAACCAATTCTCTATTGTTAGATTTTTGTGATACTAATACATCTCCACTATTAAAAAAGTGTGATGAATACATATATACATATGTGGGCATCTCTTATTATTCTTTTTAATGCACATTCTAGAAATAAAATTGTTCCTTCAAAATGTATGAATGTTTTTAAAGATATATGAAATTTTATGTTTTTGATTACTCTGTGTTACTTATTTACTTTGAACTGTAAGTCTTTTGCTTTGAAATCTTTCTCTGATACCAAATTGCCAATTCTGTTTTTGTTTCCCCATATATTTGTCCATACTTCTGTTCTAATACTCCTTAACAATTTTATTTTAAGTAATTTTCCTATAATTAGCAGAGTTAGACTTTATTTCTGACCCAATTTGAGATTTTTAGTCTTTTAGTAGGACGAAATCCATTTTTGTACTGTTGCAAAGAATATTCTTAGTTTTATTTGTATCATACTATTTTACTGGTTATCCTACTTCATATTTTTACATATTTTTGGCTTTATTTTTTCATGTTTTCTTTCTTGTTCTCAAACTAGTCATTTGGAAGGCAAACATCTTGTTTGAAATTCTAGTAGTATAGACATCCAAGTGTAAAGGAATCCCTGGATTAAAATTTCTCTAATATCATCAATGTTAATATTAGAAAGCCCCTTTCAACTCTAGTGTATATACTCGGGCAATTAAACCACTTTTACATACAATTTAATCTTGAACTTGCAGTTTTTCTTGACATACTTCATAGTTTCTCCTTTTATTGTTAAATTATTATTTTATTATACATCTTAATTTCTAAAAATTATTTTTGACATTTTTGTTGTTTTAGAACCACACTTATAAGTTACTTAGTCACTTCTATTTCTTTCATAGTTGTTTCTATATCTTATATACAATTTTAAATTTGTATTTTTATTCATATTTACTTTTTCCCTTGAGTGGAGTGTATCTTTAATTACATAGGTGACATCCTTTTCATATCTGTGAGTGACCTGTGAATATTTGACTTTCATAAGTAAAATATGTAGACATTGTGACCTTTGCTTTACTCAAATTTTGTAGACATTTATTCATTATTTTCTGTCAGATATAAAGTTTCTTTTTCTTTTAATATTAATAGTTATTTCATTTTTTCTCTGGATGTTTGAAGAAATTCTAATTTATTAATATTCAAATATACCACTAAGTTATGTAATAATATTTATTGTTTATTTATCTCTATGAAACTACTTAATATGCAGTTTTATCACTGCCTAACTCAGAAAAACTCTCTCCTAACCATGGATTCAGGGCCATTTGTTCTAGTGTCTTTCTCAGGAGTAGCATTAGATGTATTTGGATTTTTATTAGTTGTTGTTAGGCATTATTTTCTCAGACAGTTGGCTTTCCTTTGTCTTTTGCATTTTGGAAGAGCTTCTTGCTCTCTTCCTCTCTGATTCAGTTTTCTTCAATGCCAGTTCTTGATTTCCACTAACATTATCCTTATTCTACTCCAGCTTTTTTTGTTCTGCTATGTTTTTTCTTAACTCTTTCTGATGGTCTCTTTTAGATTCATTCTCTAATTTATCTCATCTTTCATCTCTTTCAAGGTTTTCTTTAACTTAAGTATACAAAGCAGATGATACAATCTAAACAACATGAATCATATGTAACAAATCCTATTTAAAAGTGTTCTTTCCCTATATTTTGAGGGCTACATATATTTACTTCATTCATATTATCCTTTCATCATAGATTCCATTTTTTTCATCCTAGTCATTTATCCTAAAAGGAGATAAAATATATCTTGATATTTAATTTGCACAAAAATTATGTGAATAGATACTTTTGTGGATTCCATCATGGATCAACTGTGTAATAGCAGAATTCTCACCTCCAGTCTAAACTTCAAAGGCCAGATGATAAGTTTTCATGTGATTTTTAAGTGACCTAATAGCATAAAGGAGAAGAGATGTATACAGGTTACAGATATTGCTTTCACTATTATCCAGATTCTACATTGGGACTATGATGTTCTGCAGCCAGTTTTCTCTCTTCACTTCCATTCAGATAGACAGATCCAGATTCTTTATGTAGTCTCCAGTTCATAAATTAGAAAAGTAAATCTTATGTCAAGAATTGGCTTCATACATCAAGAAAAATGTGCACCACAGACAAACCAAAGCAATTACTAACTTTGGGTTCCTTTTGGCTTTATTTGCACTTTAGGACTACTTCTACAGCTACCTCTAAAAGAAGTAGGAAATGCTATCAAACCAAAAAGACCAATATTTATACAAATTTCCTGTTTTAAAATTCTTTTTTCTTTTTTTATTGACAAGTAAAAATTGCATATATTTATGGTATACAACATGCTTTGCTATATGTAGACATTGGGGAACCGTTAAATAAAACTCTTTAACATGTACATTACCTCACGTATTTATTTATTTATTTTTTTGGCAAGAACACATAAAGTCTACTCTCTTAGAAATTTTCCAATGCACATTATATTTTTCACTGTAGTCACCATAATGTACAATAGAGCTCTTAAACATATTCCTCATGTCTAACTGAAATTTTGCCTCCTTTGACCAAATTTTCTGAATCCCTTTACCCCTCAGCCTCCAGTAACCACCATTCCACTCACTCTCCAATTCTATGAGTTTGACTTTTTTACACTCCACTTATAAGTGAGATCATGTGGTATTTGTCGTTCTGTGCCTGGCTTATTTCATTTAATATAATGTCCCCCAGGTTCATTCATGTTGTCACAAATAAGAATTCCTTCTTTTTTAAGGTTTAATAATGTGATATGAAATTATGCATAAGTATATATTTACATTCTCTAATTATCTTATCATTATGTAATGTGTATACAATGGTAATATAATAATGTGAGGTATATATGCATATATATATATCACATTTTCTATATGCATTCTTCCAACAATGCACACCTAAGTTGATTCCATATGTTGGCTATTGTGAATAATAGCTTGCAGTGAGCATGGAAGTACAGATATCTCTTCAAAATGCTAATTTCCTTACCTTTGGAAATATACCCAGTAGTGAGATTGTTAGACCATAGGGTATTTTATTTTTAATTTTTTGAGAAACCTCCCTACAGTTTTCCATAATAGCTGTATTCATTTATATTCCCACCAACAATGTACAATAGTTCCCTTTTCTCTACATCCTCACCAATACTCGTTATTTTTTTACTTTTTGATGATAGGTATTCTAACAGGCACAAGGTGATACCTCATTGTGGTTTTGATTCTCATTTCTTTGATGATTGAGCATTTTTCATGTCTTCTTTGGAAAAATGTCTATTCAAGTCCTTTGCCTATCTTTAAATTTTTTTCTATTGAATTATTTGAGTTCCTTGTATATTTTGATATTAATCCCCCATAAGATATATGGTTTGCAAATATATTTTCCCATTCCATACCTCCATTCCATTTCCAAGCTACTGACACTTTATTTCTATTAACAAGTGTATTAACCTTTCAAAACAATAAGAAAAATGTTGGTCCACTATTTCATTCTAGGTTATGGGAATGATTATGTTAGTATAGAATCTAGTCTTTCACGCTACTCTAAAACATTTCTGTGTTCTAGGCAAATGATTTTCCCTATCCTGTTCTGCATGGAGACTGAGGGCTGTACTCAGCAAGATGATTAATTTTTTGAGAGTTTTAGAGGAGAACAGATCCCCCTCTAGCTTAGTTCTATTTTTACATTCACTCTTTCTGCTTGCATACACAAAGATAACTAGGCATACACATGAGTGACCAGCAAACTTATATATTGGCTGAATGTGATAACCAACTTCATTTGGTGAAGAGTTGACTTTTAATCAGGATTTTCACACATCTTACTTTTCCAAGAATTATCCCTATCTCTTCCTAGAATCTGCTTGGATCTGACTGAACTTGAAAAATAACCTTCTCTCTAGCCCCATCTTCCTTTTAATATGCAAAGTGATATCAGGGCAGAGAATGAGTTTGGGGCATAGCTCAAATCTACCACTTGCTAAACTGTATAAAATATGGAAAGTACTTAATCTTGCTAAGGCTCAAAATAGATAAAAATTATAAAATAAAGCTATAATATATACTTTATAAGCTTTACAGGCTTTTGTGAAAATTAACTAAGGTGATGTAAGTAAAAAAGCACAGCACAATTTTTGAAACTTATTCTGTATTCAACAAAAGTCAGGGTTTTTTTTTTGTCTCTTCATGTATATTACAAATGTTTACTGTTTATTTGCTGTTTTGCCTTAATAGTCACCTTTTTCAAAGGCTTGATGGTTTCAGATTTCCTCTGAAATTTCACAATGATCAGATGTATACCAGAACTATAAGTGGGGCTTGCTTTAAAATCTACGTACACTTACAATAATGAGATAATATAATATTTCCTGAACTCCAAATCTTGGAGATTAATTTTGCAAATGTGAACCTTCTACAATATTTGTTGATTAATTGCTGAGGTTGGTGGGAATTATATACAATTTAATTTCTTTTATATAAAATTATCATTTGATGTCAGAATGTGTGTTAATCTCTAAATATTTTGGTGTTTTCAGTTACTGGTTTATTCATAAATTGGAGATCTATTTATTTGTTGATAGTATATATCAATAGTTAATGAATGAATAAATGCCTTATCCACACATGATGGTTGGGATTATTTTCAGAACTTAATTTGTAAACTTTGATCATAATTCTAAACTTTTGCCTTTCAGAGATAATTAGACCTCAGAAATGTACCCTGTTCTAAATATGCAATTGAATAAATAAAAGACAATAATACATACTGGTAGTACCTACCATGATCCAGAAATTATTCTAAGATTTACACCCTTAATCATCACAATGAATTTATGAGGTCAGTCTAATTATTATCCCAATTTTTAGATGATGACACTGATATACAGAGTCACACAGTTAGTAAGTGATGGAGTTAGGATAATATACCTCTCTCATCTAAACATATACCCAAATTTCTGAAGAGAAAGTTTGTCCCGTTATAAAATAACAGTATGAGACCTAATTGCTCTTTAAGACATGAGATCCCTGAACCTTTATACTAAATCTTAAATTATGGGAAGGGCCAGAAGTTAATGCACAGTCTTGAATGAAAGATTGGATGCAAAATATTCAACTTTGTTCATCAACACTTACTTAAAATCTTACTGCTGCCATTGAGAGATGGTAAAGCACAGGTTGGTGTATATATGCTGTCTCTAACTGGAATACATCAAGAACTTTCCCTGATTACATAAATAAATGTAGTAATTGAGCCCGTGCTTCATGTGGAAACTCATGTTCCTAGTAATTATTCCCTTTTAGAAAGATAAGTTTATTTATCAATGTCTACTTGCTGCACAGTTCAAATAAATCTTTTTCTAAGTGAAGCATCTGACTTGCAGTCCATGACTATCTGGAAAACATGACCATTCAACCCAATCTAAGATTTACACCTTAGCTCAAAATGGGCTCAAGTGCAATATGCAACCCCAAGTCCTGGCTGACAGCATGTTGATCTTTAATAACATTAAAATCAATTATTGGGAAAGGAGGAGAAATAGTACCATTAAAGAAATTTCTGCTGGTTTTATATTCTGTCACATCAAAGTGAACTGGAGATTAATATTCTCATATTTTATTGTTAAAACATTTTAATTTAAGTGTGTATTTCAGTTTTGTGAATTGTTGATGAGAATCCAGCTCAGTAGTTCCAATTTGCATATGAAAGCTACACTATTATGACACCTACCTGTCAGCAGGTACTTTACCCCCTTGAAGATGTTCACCTGCCAAAAGTTCTTTAATGTTGAAATCTCACTGAAGAATTCAAGAAAAATAAAATATATAAATAATGTGCCTAATGCTTATTTTAAACCTCTCCCAGATTTGCTGATTATAGAAAAGAAAGAAAAGGCTATTTTCACTTTCTATAATGACTGAAGAAAGCATTCAACTCTGTTGAGCTTAAATTTGTGGATAACTGTTGGACCTTCCCATATGGGATATATTTAAATACTCTTTGAGCCTGTTGTATTCTGCTCTTTTTATTTTCAGAAGATGGAATTTCCAGCCAAAGGCAGGCTCTGTGCTGTAACAAAGATTATACTGGGTATACTGGACTGAACAAAATAGAAATGAACCTGAAGTACTATTAATATCTTTCTTTCTGTGCCCCCTGTCTCTGAAATCTCCAAGTTAAAGGGCTGCAGGGAAAAACATAGTACCCTAAAAATTTGAAGGATTGATACAAAATTTATTGAAGAGACTTTACCCACAGAAAAACAGCTTCTCTCAGTTTATATTATTAATAATAATATCTTTCTTCTCCTGAGGGACCCTCTCACCAAACATGTTTGTGAAAGCACTGAAAAGCGATGCCTGCTTCTGCATTTGTTTCTTTCCTTCTCTCTGGCTTAGTTATAAGAGTAATTCACTGTCTTTATGATTTCCTCCCTCTTATGTTCTCCAGACTTCTCCATTAAAGACATTACATTGCTTTGGGGCTACTCACTAGTTTTCTGTACAAATAGACATTATGATATGCATGCACGTATCTATTCATTTATTCCTTCAACAAACTTGTACTACACTGGTAAAGTGAAAAATAATAAATATTGAAGTCGGACATATGTGATTGTGATCATTTATTAGCTGTGTAAATATAGGCAAATGACCTAACAATAACCTGGTGTGAGCAACTTCAGCTGTGGAATGAAAATGTGTTGTAAGGATTAAAGGGTATTGTGTGTGGCAAGTGCCTAGTACATTGAGTGCTGTGACCATAATATGTGTTCTTCAAATAGTAACTCTAAAAATAAGAGGAAGATATGCACAGCAGAGAGAAAATGAACAAGCTTTAGTCAAAGAAATTGAGTTTGACTTCTGTTTTTGCCACTAGACTGTAAATTTGGTTAAATACTCTCTCTCAGGTTTATTTTTACAATGGCCTCAAACAATAATACCTATCTCAAAACTCATTGTAATATATAAATGAGATAAAGACAGATAAATCATTTAGCACTTTTCCTAGAACAAAGTAAGTGTATAAACAACTATACATATTAAGTACTATTGTTATTTACAATAAAATGTGGTGGTGATAGACTAAGTAAATAAAGATGAATATGTTGTAAGACCCAAAATAAAAATATAACAAAGAACTGTGAGAGCATCTCACTCTGCCAGGGGAAATATGAAAATGTTCTTTACCAGGCAAAACTGAGCTTAATCTATGAGGAAGAAATAAAGATTGTCCCAGACAAGCAATCACTGATGGCATTTGCAAAGACCAGACCTGCTCTGCAGGAAGTACTCAGACCTACATTACATACTAAACAGCACAATAGACACCCACCATATTAAAAACACTCGAGTTAAAGCACAGAACTTAGATTTTGCAATGGCTTGAGAGGTAAAATAAAACAATAAGAACTTATTTAACAATATGAACAGAAATCTACCATGAATATCAATCCTCTCAATAAATGTGAATGGCTTAAAGTGTCCTTTGAAGAGACATAGACTGGCTGAGTGTATAAAACATCATAAGCCAAGGATCTGCTGTCTCCAGGAAATGCATGTAACCCACAAAGATGTTTTCAGATTCAAGGTCAAGTGTTGGAAAACAACCTTTTAAGCAAATGGAAAGCAAAAGAGAGTGGGGGTAGCGATTTTGATTTCAGACAGCATAAATTTTAAAATAGCAAAAGTAAAGAAAGACGAAATAGTCACTATACAATAGTGAAAGGAAAAATCTTACAAGAAGACTTAACAATACTTAATATCTATGCACCCAACACAGGAGCACACAGATATATAAAGCAAACCATGTATAAACTAAATACCATCATAAACAGTAATGCCATAGTAGTGAGGGATTTCAATACCTCATTGTCTGAAATGGACAGATCCTCCAATCAAAAAATAAACAAAGAAATAATGAAATTAAACAGAGCTCTAGAACAAATGGATCTAACAGACATCTACAGAACATTCCACCCAAATAAAGCCAAATATACATCCTTCTCATCAGTTGATGGAACTTTCTCCAAAATTAACTACATCCTAAGCCACAAATCAGAATTCAACAAATTTAAAAAAGTAGAAATTATACCATGTATCTTATCAGATCATAGTGGTATAAAACTAGAGAACAGTTCCAACAGAAATGCTCACTACTTCACAAAGTCATAGAAATTAAACAATCTATTGCTAAATGACTGCTGAGTGAAGAAAAAGATTCAGATGGAGATCAAAAAATTCTTTGAATTAAATGATAAATGGTATCAAAACCTTTGGGATTCAGCAAAATCATTCCTAAGAAGAAAAGTAATAGCATTAAATGCTCACGTCAAAAATACAGAAATCTTACAAATCCACAAACTAATAAACCATCTCAAAGAACTGGAAAAAGAAGAGCAAATTAATTCCAAACCTAGCAGAAGAAATAAAATAACTAAGATAACAGCAGAACTAAATGAAATTGAGAACAAAAGAACTATACTGAATATCAATAAAACCAAAAGCTGGTTTTTCAAAAAGATAAACAAAATTGATAGACCTCTTGCTAGATTGACAAGATCTAGAATGGAAAGGACTTTAATAAACTCAATCAGAAATGAAAAAGGAGAGGTCACTACAGACAACATTGAAATACAAAACATTATCTTTGAATACTATAAAAATCTACATGCCCCAAAGCTACAAAATTTGGAGGAAATGGACAAATTCTTAGAAACACACAATCTCCCTAAACTCAAGCAGGAGGAAATAGAACTCCTGAACAGATCAATATCAAGCACAGAAATTGGAGATACAATAAAAATTCTTCCAAAAAAAGTCCCAGACCAGATGGATTCAAATCCAAATTTTACCAAACATGCAAAGAAGAACTCATAACTATACTACAGAAATTATTCCAAAACATTGAGAAGGATGGTATCCTCCCCAACTCATTCTATGAGGTCAATATCACCTTGATATCAAAGCCAGGTAAGGATGTAGTGAAAAAAGAAAACTACAGACCAATATCCCTCATAAATATAGATGCAAAAATTCTCAACAAAATTTTAGCAAACTGAATCCAACAGACATCAAAAAATAATTAACCACGACCAGATAAGCTTTATCCCAGGGATCTAAGGCTGGCTCAACATAAGCAGATCTATAAATATAATTCACCACCTAAATAAAAACAAGAACAAAGACCATATGATTCTCTCAATAGACGCAGACAAAGAGTTTGATAAAATCCTGCACACTTTTATGATAAAAACCCTCAACAAGTAGGCATAGATGAGACATTCCTTAAAATTATTAAAGCCATATATGAGAAACTCACAGCCAATATCAAACTGAATGGGGAAAAATTGAAAGCATTCCCACTTAGAACTGGAGCAAAACAAGGTTGCCCACTATCTCCACTTCTATTCAACATAGTGCTGGCAGTCTTTGCCAGAGCAATCACACAATATAAGGGAAATAAGGGTGTCAGAATGGGGACAGAAGAGGTCAAGCTCTCACCCTTGCTGATGATATGCTATTACACCTAGAATATCCCAAGGATTCAGCCAAGAGACTCCTGGAATTGATAAATGAATTCTGTTAAGTCTCAGGATACAAAATTAACGCTCACAAATCAGTGGCATTCATATACACCAATGACAGTCAAACTGAAATCAAATCAAAGATGCAACACCTTTCACAATAGCATCAAAGAATTTTAAATATTTAGGAATATATTTAAGGAAGGAGGTGAGAGATATTTATAGGGAGAATTAGGAAACACTGAGAAAAGAAATTGTAGATGATGGGCACAGATGGAGATCCCTATCATGCTCATGGATTGGTAGAATCAATATTGTTAATGTGTCCATTCTACCTAAAGTGATCTACAGAATTAATGCACTCCATATCAAAATTCCATCATTATTATTTACAGATTTAGAAAAAATAATTCTATGCTTTGTCTGGAACCAGAGAAGACCTC
>CAUYPO010046188.1:0-20509 GCA_963574435.1 Cheirogaleus major
TAAGAGCCTGAAAGAATGAGATATACTCCCCATGTAGGACTGGGGATCAAAGACAGGAGACCTGTCAACTGGTTTCACAGTTCTGCTGAGTAACAATGTCAGAATGTCAAACCCACTCCTGTGTTCCACACACCCATGAACCGTGGCAAAAACAGAGGAAAGAAATGGCTGGTGAACTCAACAGGCAGAGCGGGCTTGAGACAGCTCCACGCAGTTTCTGGGGCCCCAGATGCAAAGGAGGAGCAGCCAGTGGGTCCCATCTCCTGACTGGGTCTTACAGGAGCATGAAATGGGATGGAACGTGGACAGCTCCAGGCATCAAACTATGGAGGCCTCCGCTCTGATCTACAAGGAAAGTGAATTGAGCATCAAATGGAATCAAGTACAGAAGAGACCCAAGAGAGAAGGGGCCCTTTGTGAAATGACCTTCCCCAGACCCCTCGGAGTGAAGGAATCAGAGAGGTCGTAGGAGCCACATGACAGAGTGCTGTCCATCATGATAAGGACTTTCTGTTTGTCTGTTTGAGCTGCAGCACCACTGGAGGATGAAAGGATACATTTTTACATGTCTGAAGAATAAAGTGGTAAGTGGGGAAAGTTTAAAATTTCCTTTGAGAGTTCACAGGATATAAACTTGTGTTTTCCCCCACATCCCTCCAACTTCCTGAGAGATTCCCAAATACTATTTAATGGTGCGGTTTCCACTATGTCCATCTGAGCGCTTACCTGTGATCACACCTTTCATCCGTTCCCACCGTTTTTGTTTCCTTGCTCTTTTCACTTGGCTCTCCACAGACCAGGGCTTTTCCCCTGTTTCCAACATGGAGATAAGATTCAGGCCATGAAGAGAGCATCCTGCTTATAAAATGAAAGAAACATGATGTATTCTGGATTTTCTAGAATCCTAGCCCTATGTTTATGTGAGAACAGAGGACATTACAGATGCATCTAGGAAATTATTCCACAAAGTTATCCACTGAGTGCCTCCTTCTGAAAGCTTAGCAAACACTGTAAAATGCAGATATCTTGTTTTGTTCCAAGAATCGAAAGCGTAAGGGTAGAAAATAGGGAACTGGATGTTTGAAAAGTTTGCTGTAAGTTTTGATATACATTTCAGCTCTGGAATTACCATTGCTATATCATGAAGGGTTAACATCTGAAGAAGGGGGATGCTTAAAGTCCAGATGCTGCATTATGGAACTTTTCATGTCTCAGTCAACAAGGCTTCAATCTCAGCCAAGCAATTCAGGGCTCCCAAGAGGCAAACGAGATTAAATGCAAAGACACACAAAGGCAGATTCCTGACTTCTGGGAGACATTTTTCTCACCCAAAGAGGCCAGGTTCCTGTAGTTCTCCAACATCACGTCCCTGTATAAAGCCCTCTGAGCAGGGTCCAGGCATTCCCACTCCTCCTGAGCGAATTCTATGGCCACATCCCTGAATGTCAAGTGTTCCTAAAATGAAAAATACATTTCACCAAGGTATCACCTTCACACAAAATGAGGAGAGGAGAGAAATTAAGTATTGATTAAATTGGAGTGTTCTGACAAATTCACATTAAGGTAATTTTGGAGCAAGTTTTGTCTGTAATTGTGTTTTATTGTACTTTTCCTTTAGAGATTATGGTATCCTCTAAGTCAGTGTGAGTTACTCAGTTTTGTGGACAATATAAGCACTATACAAATAAGAAGTAAATGCAGGGTTATCTTCACAAAAGTGTTCGATAGTATGTTCGACACACAAAGTGATATTCAGTATCTGGATGAGCTAGAATACAAGTGGTGTCTTCAGAGATGACAAAAGCTACAGTGGCTTTAAAGAGAGAAAAGTCAGAATCTAAAAACTATGATGATAATAGCAATAGCAATGATAACAGCAATAACATTTTTGAAGACTTCCCACGTGCGAAACACAATTCTAAATGCGTTATATGTACTAACTTGCAAAATAACAACATAGCCCACAATAGAAAGGTGTGTACTAGGAGACAACTACACCACAGATGCTTTGAGAAACTGGCCACAAATCAAAGAGCAAAAAAATGGCCAAATAAGCACCTGAACCAGGTATCTGGGATTCAGATTTGAACATAAAGAAACCACCAGTTAAGTAACAGATATAGCTTCAAAAGTCAATTGGCAGAGGTTTATATAATGGAGAAAACATAAAACAAGTTCACTAAGAACCTGGAACATCATAAAAGGTGACTGTATAGACACACACAAGCATGCATATAATATGTTTACTATTCTTATTACTATTAACTTAATAATGTGATAGTTTAGAACAAATTTAAGACCATGGAAAATATTTAACATAATTTCAGTTTTACAAATAAAAACTTATTTCACATGGTAATGTCTCTTTGATATAAACCATGGGTTTGCCCATCCATGCACACATCACATATCTACACACTTAAATTAACTTTAGTTAGCAGATTATAAGCAAAAGCCTAGAGAGGACACATCCCCAGAAAGCTTGAGAGGTCTCAAGAATCTCTAGCCAGGCTGATTGGAGAGTGCCCTTCTTGAACAAAGCCAGACACCAAAAATGGGGATGTGCCTAATTTCTGAACTGCTGAAGTTCTCATAGAAGATAACAAGACAAAGAGAAAAGAAAACATGACTAAAACAAAGGAACAAATTAAATCACCACAAACTGACATTAAAGAAACAGAGATTTATAAATAACCAGACCAAGAATTCAAAATAAGAGTCACAATGATGCTTACTGAATTGAAAGGCAGCATACATAGATTTTATCTTCAGAAAATGATGAAGGCAATGCATGAGCAGAATGAGAATAACCACAGACAGAAACTACGAAGAACTACTATGCAGAAATTCTGGAGCTAAAAATAACTGAATTGAAAAACTCAAAAGGTGGGTTCAAAATCACACTTAACCAAAGAAAAAATCAGTGAGGAGGAAAAGAAACAAAAGAAAACAAGAATAAAGAAAAATGAACAGAGCTTAAGGGTCAAATGATACCATCAGTGGCAACATCCTCCACATTATGAAAGTCCCAGAAGGTGAGAATGGGACATGGAGCCTGCTTCAAGACATAATGGCCCAAAACTTCCCAAATTATAGAGTATTTAGACATATAGACTCAGAGCTTAAGGATATCCAACTAGGATAATCAAGAGACCTATAACCAAGATCAACTGTTAAAATTCAGAGAAAGAGAATAAATCTTAATAGCATGAGAAAAGCTAAGTGTCATGTTTGTACAAGAGTTACGATGACTCTCAGCTAAGAACTAAAAGTGGTTCCCCCTTGAGATGTGAGGGAGGGTGGAGGCTGGACAGGAAAGGGGGTGTTGCGTATCTTAGGGCCCAAGTGCATCGTTGTTTGGAGTTTTACTATAAAACAAATATACAGATCATGTAATGTCTAAAATAAAAGAAACACAATATGTAATAAACATGCAGAACAGGCAATATGGAACAGAGGAGTAAAGTGAGAATATGGCTCTCTAATGACAAAGAAGTTCTGTTCTGTGTTTGAGCAAAATTATAACCATTTCTACCTGAAACACCTGCTGCATGAGAGTCCCAGGAGGAACACCACAGTCTCCATGGGATGAACGTGCTGAGACTGACGTATAGAATCTCCTATAGTCAAATATACTGATTTCCTATTTTAAAATCAATGATAAAAGAAAGCATCCTCTATCGCTGATATCTGTGTTTCAACTTTCCATTCCATCCCAAGTCAGAGACATACTAATTCATTAGTTTAGCTTGAAATGCATGACAAAATCAGGCTAAAAGTATTTCCCCTTATTGGTCTTCCTTTCCAGAACTTAGCAAGTAATTATGCACATTAATACGTGACTTCCATGTGTAGCTTCTCTCATCCTGGTCTAGAGAGAGCTGACAGTGCATCCAGATGTGGCCCCTAAACAGTCCCTGCTGCCCAACAGCACTGACACCACAGGGCCACACCCCATCTCCAATCCACGTCTGGGTGAGAAGCCCTTCCCAGGACCATGCCCAGTGGAGCCTCTTCACAAGCTCATGTCACTGGGTCACAGTGAGATGGAATCTCAGTGGAGATGACAGGGACCAAGGGAAGGCATGGGTGAGTGTGAGCAAACACGTCAGGCAGGACGCTTCCGAGTCAGAGAAGATCAGTGACTCCAGTGCCCGGCACGTCAGAAAGGAAGAAGACAGAACAATACAGACAGCACATCACTTTACCTGAGTCAGAGCCATTCCCGACTCCTTTGCTTTCCTCTTCCTAGTCTTCTCGGCTTCCTCCTCACATATGGTGAATCTGTAGAAGACAATCTTGAATGTCAAAAATATGCTGTTTAACGCTCAGATTCAATGCAGCCCCTTCCTGTGCCACAACCACACATACAGAGACTTCAACCTGTAGAAACATGGTCCTCTGCTGTGCACTGTACCATAAGAGATGTATGAAAAATAAATTCCTACAGGAAGATGAACAAGTGAATTTTTGACCTCTTTCTTCCAAACTTTCCCTCCCGGTGAAGTGACCCCCGCCTTACTGCAGCAGTGGGGAGCTGAGCTGGACTGAGCTCCCCTCCAGGGCACAGACCTGGCCCTGACAAACCTGATGCATCACCCCTGCATGGATCATGGGCTGAGCTCAGTCTGACCAAGAGTGAGACCCCATCTCTACAAAAAATAGAAAAATTAGCCGGGCATGGTTGTACTTGTGTATAGTCCCAGCTAGTCTGGAAGCTGAAGTAGAAGAATTCCTTGAACACCCATTGTTTGAGGTTGCTGTGAGCTATGATGACACCACTGCATGCCAGCCTGCTAGCTGGGATAACAGAGGGAGACTCTGTCTCCAAAAAAAAAAAAAAAAGAAAAATGAAAAAAGCAATTAATGAAAAGACAAAAACGTAAAATCCATTAGAAAAAGAGAACAAAAGCACTTCTAATGTTCCTTTTTAAAGCATGTCACAGTAAGTTATCATGATGCCACTCCTCCCTATCAGGAGTGACAGAGCAAGGCTCTGTCTCAACAATGACAAAAAGGCACCATGTAACAAAGACTCAGTCACTTGATCCCCACTTCACTCCCCCACACCTCACCCCATCTGAGAAGAGAGTAAGAGGATGACCCACAACGAAATGAGTCAAGTCACTGTCCTCTGGCTGAATGGGAATTGCAAATAGAAGCTAGACTATAACATCAAGAGTTACAAAATGCGCCAGCTTTACAGAAAGGAGTTTTGCAATTCTCATTCTCATTTGTATGCTCTGTACAAACCTCAAATTTATTCCATTATATAGACAGAAATCAACATGTCACAACTTAATCATCATATCCAATCATCTCAGCACGCATCTGAACCCAAGGTTCTCCTCTTTCTTCATTATGGTGTTTCTGGCCCTCATTCTGTACAGATCTCTCACTGTCACTTTCTCTCTCTAGCTCTTTTCTTCTTTTCTGTGTTTCTCTCTGGGCTTCTGCTCCTCATTTTGTGCCCCCTTCTCTTCTGCTCTTTCTCCCCTTCTTCCCTCTATTCCTCCCCTTACTCCTGTTCTGATCCATTCTGGAAACGTGTTTCACCCTTTGTTCCTCTCTCTCCCCAATCTTTTCATTGTCCCCAATCTCCTCCTTCTTCCCCATCTCTGCTCCCCCTCTGCTCTCCCTGTTAAAGTCTCTCTTCCCCGTTACAACCCCTTGTCCCCACTCTCTGGCACCCCCAGGTCCCTAGGCTTCCTCCCTGCTGTGGTTCCCCCTCAGCTCTCCTTGTCACCAGGGGTCCCCTTTTGTTATCCCAGAACCACTCCACTCTGTCTGCCCTGGCTCCATGTCATTTGTCTTCTCCCTCAACTCTCTGTCTGAGGTGCCTCTCTCCCTATTCTGCTGTCCTTCATATCTTGGGACATCCATCTTTTCGCTAAGTGTCTCCAGTTGCTTTCCTCCCATGCTACCTTCTCGGCTGCTTCTTTCACTCTTACCGTCTCTTTGCAAATCCCTCCCTGACCCTCTACTTTGCCATCTGTTTATGGGTCTCCCTCATTCTTTTTCTCACTTCCTCAGATTTTCTATTTCCTCTCAGTCTCTCTCTCTCTCCTGACCCCCTTTGCCCACACAGTCAGAGGGAGGGGGTTGGAATAAGATGCCCGAGTCCCAGAAGAACACGTTTTCCAGCGGGGAAGCATTTGGGACAGGACAACACTGGGTGTCACAAGAAAGGCCCGGTCACCTCCCGCAACGCAGGACCAGAGGAAGCGGTGACTGTGACCGAGGACCAAGAGTCCCGGGCAGCAGGAGTCGGGCCCAAGGAGGAGAGGGCGGGGATGGATTAGGAGACGGGTCAGGGTCTGAGAATCCCAGGAGCAGGGAGAGGACCGGCCTCTCCAGGACCGGGCTGCGACGCCGCCCTCCAGGGGCCGACAAGGGCGAGGCTGGGGCACCGGAAGGGCGTGAATCCACCGCGCGCGCGAGGACCGTGCGCGGCCTGGAGGGAGTTTTGGGGTCCCCGAAGGGCTTTAAGCAGGGACCCGGTGCGAGAGGAGGTGTCTCCATGGTCCCATGGCAGAAATACCGGGGACAGGACCGGCCTCAGATTGATTTTAACTCACGGGTAAGCGACACCCGACTCTCACCGGGACGCCTGACTTTACCCGGGGTGGACCGAGCGGGGCGGGGTGAAACCGTACGGCCCCCAGATCCGGGGTACACAAGCGCTGGGGAGTGCGAAACGGAGACTTAATCCAGACAAAGGGCAACACTCACGGGCCGCAGGAGCGCCTTCCCTCCGCGAGATCAACTTCCGGGTCGGGAGGCACCGCGCACGCAGTAGAGGCGGGGCCCGGCGGAGTGGGCGGGGTCTGGGCGGGGTCTGGGCGGCAGCGTCGGGTTTCAACGCGAAGACGACTAGAGCTTTCTGTAATGCGGGGGCAACTCAGTGGTCTGGGAACTGGGGTCTTGCTGCGGGAGATCAGAATCTGTTGGTAACTGGTTGCAGGAAAATTCCTGTTATTCAAATTACTTTTAGCAATTTAATTTAAAAGCCTGGAATTGCCTGTGAAGGGGTTGCAAGCTAGAGTGGAAAATACAAAGCTGTGCGTGGGCTGAATGTGCCATTTCAGCCAGTTAAAATGAGCAGAATGTCCTGGCATGGCACTTTTTTTTTTTTTGAGACAGGGTACCTCTCTTTCACCCAGGCTGGAGTGCAGTGGATGATTATATCTCAATGCAGCCTGCAACTCCTGGGCTCGAGCCATCCTCCTGGCTCACCCTCTTTAGTATTAATATCTGGGAATTGTGCCACCACGCCCTGCTAATTACTTATGTAGAGACCAATTCTCCCAATATTGCCCAGGCTAATCTCAGAATTCCTGGCCTGAAGCGATGCTCCTGCTTCAGTCTCCCAAAGTGCTGGGATTGTCAGTGTGAGCCACCTTACCCAGCCATTAGCACATTTTTTTTTTTTAAGATACAGTGTCCAGGATATAATTTGGCATCTTCACAGATAGATTATTCTGTATTATGCAATATTGTTAAGTAGCTATGTTGTTAAGAAAGAACTTCTAGTCTGGACTTCCAAGATCCCAAGCAAAGGAATGAGTTGATTGTAGAGCTTTTCGTTAAACTCAAAACAGTATGAGAAGCTGATTGTAGCTTGGAGTCATGAACCCATTTTGTATATGGGGAGTTTTGTTTCTTCTAAAAGTGTCAAGGAATCAACATGGATGTGAAACAGCCCTCAGAGGGTTAACAAGAAATCTGCACAGAAATATAGTTATAATTAACCATTTATCAAGCACACTTTGACCTACTTCCTTATAACTGAAAGTTACTGACCATTTGCATCCCCATTGTTGCTACAGATAGAATCTTTGATGTTAGAATTATACTGCTTTTAAGAATTAATTTTCATCCTCATTGTTTTTGCAGGTAAGACCTCAGGAGGGTTGAATCAAAAGGCTTTTGTTTCATAATGGCTTAAGATATTTTTCAGATCCTGAATTCCAGGGGAACACCAGATGCCAACCAGTTTGAAGACCCCCTAGCCCAGGAAACAAATCAACATGAGGATACAGTTTCTTCACCCCCCTGTCTAGTGACTCTTCACCCTGTACTCTTCCACCAATCAAAGATTTCCACACTCCCACCCACTCCAAACCCCTTAAATAGCCTATCCCCACTAGCAGTCTAGGAGGAGGATCACTTCAAGTCAGGAGTTCAAGACCAGCCTGAGCAAGAGCGAGACCCAGTCTCTATAAAAAATAGAAAAATTAGCTGGGTGTGGTAATGCATGCCTGTAGTCCCAGCTACTCTGGAGGCTGAGGCAGGAGGATCACTTGAGTCCAGGAGTTTGAGGTTGTGTGAGCTATGATAATGATACTGCATTCTAATCTGGTCAAGAGTGAGACTCTGTCTCAAAACAAATAAATAAAATCCCCATCCTCAAACCCCTCAGGGAAATGGATTTGAGGTTTCTTCCCCTCTCATGGTTAGCTTTAAGATTAAACCTCTTGCTCTGCTGCAACTCAGGGTATCTGTGTATTGATGTTCCTAGAAGTTTGGCATTTGTCCTTGGGGCCACATCAGAAGAATGAGGAAAGGGAGGTTTATAAATTTGCTGGCAAACGAGGAGGATGGAGACTCATGTCTTATAGTGCCTTCATCCTATCTATGAGCAGAAATACAGTTTTGTTTTTTGAGACAGAGTCGTGCCTTATCTCTGCTCTCTCAAGCCATTTTTGGACCAGCTTTGGAAGTCTACCAGCTTCTCTGAGAAAGCCACATTATGTAATATTCTCCTGACACCTGAGTTTATGAGCATCATTGTCAATATCTAAACCAAACCTTAGGTGGAATTCAAGATGGTTCCAGTGGAGTGGTACCAAGTTTAAATTACCAAAAACGTTATGGTAGTGAATATATGAAGTGTCGTTTATTTGCCAGAACAAAATAAAATTCCTGTTGTCTATGTTCATTTTTAAGGGGAAATTCATGAATGTTTAATCTTTTCAAATTTTGTCATTGAATATGTCAAAAATAAAATGAAGGTGGTGTTATTTTTATCTTTATTCCTCAAATCTGTTTCATTTCATATTTTTCACATTTTACTATATATGCATTTTCCCTGCATGTAAGTCAAGATTCACACTATGGGCCTTATTTGGCACACTTTCAAAAGAGGTATGTGGAAATATAATCATATGGTGCATCTGCATCAATAGTAATACAGATAGATTTTAAGGTGTTAAGAATGTGAAATGTGCTTTCTATGAGATTTTCATTGTACTCAAATAAATATCCTATGCCAGAGTAGGGACAGCATAACTTGAGTGCAAAATATGTTTCCCAAAATTGTGTCATTTGATTCCACCAAAGAAAAAATATTCTTCTTGATGCTTCAACTTTAAAAGCCTAATGGTACATCACTGTCTATTATAAAGCATCCTCCTGAGATAGAATAAAACGATGTTGAAAGAATGGATTCATTTATTTAAAAATATTAAATTGTATTAGTTAAAACATTACATCTATGATACATTCTTAATAAAACAGAAGCAAAATGTGATTCCAGCAGTTAATGAGTCTTACTCAAGAACATGTTATTCTGGTTCTTTCGAATAAACTCTTCACTCTGGTAACTATTTAATCTTCAATTGCAAAAGCAAGACTAATTTTCCATCAATTTTTTGCTATAAAACAGCCATTGATATTCAATGGAGAAGGTGGTCACTACTTCCTCTGCATTACTTCTACCATACTACCAGTGCCTAATTACCTATTACTCTCCTCTCATAAAAATGCCAGTGTCCCATGGTCTTGGCCTATTCATTTGATGGTCAGTTGGTAAAGCGTTTCTCTTCGAATCCACAGTGCCCTACTGTCAGGAGAAAGGCACCTGGAACACAATGAGCATGAGAACTGACATCACTGTTTTACGTTATTCTCAGCCCCCAAAGATGCTAATTCAGACAGTATTTAATTTTCAAAGCTAGAGTCCTCCTTCTTCACAAACTGGATAGAAATAACCCTCACCAAATGAATTGAGCCCTTACATCCTATTGATCCTTTCCCAGAAACCAACATGGAAGGTGGGTAAAGACATATAATATCAACATATTTCAAAGTTCAGATTGAAAATAATAATCACTACTCTTTTCAAGAAACCTTAAATAATTCAATAAAACATTTTATAACCTGAAGCTAACTGGCCATATACAAACATCCTGTGACCTTTTAATATGTGAGTATATCATAAGTTTTAACATATTTGGACTTGTAATTATTCTGCAGTATAAAATATCAAAGATTAATTGGGAAATTAGAGACAGAGTTATTCCTCACATGAATCCTCATCTACAGTTATTATGGTCACTGGGTAATGGCCTCACCATACACATTACATTTGTTATGATCATTGGGTAATGACATCGCCAGACACATTGCATTTGTGTAGTTTCATCAATTATGTGTATTTTGATGCCCACTGAGCCATGAGGGCTATATAAAGCCTCTGCCACATAAATCTATGTGATATTTCCTATCATGGACTCTCTTGATATCTATTAATGGTTCAACTTAGGAGGGACTGGCCGTAGTCATTACATTTGTAAGGATTCCCTCAAGAATGAATTTTCTGATGTTGTGAAAGGAGTGAACTGTGACTGACGACCTTGCCACACTCACTTGTAAGGTTTCTCTCCACTGTGAAGTCTGTGATGACTTGCAAGGTTTGAACTTTGCCTGAAGACCTTGCCACATTCATTACATTTATAAGGTTTTTCTCCAGTGTGGATTGCCTGATGGGTAGTCAGGCTTGAACGTACACGAAACGCTTTCCCACACACTATACATCTGTAAGGTTTCTCTCCAGTATGAATTCTTCGGTGATTTGCCAGGTGTGAATTTTGAGTGAAGACCTTGCCACATTCATTACATTTGTAAGGTTTTTTCCCAGTATGTATGGCCTGATGGGTAGTTAGCGTTGAACGAACGCTGAAGGCTTTCCCACACTCATTGCATCTGTAAGGTTTCTCACCAGTATGAATTCTTCGGTGATTTGCAAGGTGTGAATTTTGAGTGAAAACCTTGCCACATTCATTACATTTATAAGGTTTTTCTCCAGTATGGATGACCTGATGGGTAGTTAGGTTTGAATGCATACTAAAGGCTTTGCCACACTGATTACACTTGTAAGGTTTCTCTCCAGTATGAATTCTTCGATGAGTGGCAAGGTATGAATTGTGCCTAAAGACTTTGCCACATTCATGACATTTGTAAGGTTTTTGTCCAGTATGTATTGCCTGATGAAGAGTTAGGCTTGACCGAACACTAAAGGCTCTTCCACACTCATTACATGTGTAAGGTTTTTCTCCAGTATGAATTCTCCAGTGCCTTGCAAGTTGTGAAGTTTGACTGAAGACTTTGCCACAGTCATTACACTTGTACGGTTTCTCTCCAGAATGAATTCCCTGATGACTTGTAAGGTGTGATTTTTGAGTGAAGCCCTTGCCACACTCAGTACATTTGTAAGGTTTCTCTCCAGTATGGATTGCCTGATGGGTAGTTAGGCTTGAACGCACACTAAAGGCTTTCCCACATTCATCACACTTATAAGGTTTCTCTCCAGTATGAATTCTTCGATGATTTGCAAGCTGTGAATTTTGAGTGAAAACCTTGCCACATTCATTACATTTAAAAGGTTTTTTTCCAGAATGGATGACCTGATGTGTAGTTAGGTTTGAATGCATACTAAAGGCTTTGCCACACTCATTGCACTTGTAAGGTTTCTCTCCAGTATGAATTCTGCGATGCCTTCCAAGGTAGGAATTGTACCTAAAGACCTTTCCACATTCATTACATTTGTAAGGTTTTTCTCCAGTATGAATTGTCTGATGGATAGCCAGGCTTGAACGAACACTAAAGGCTTTGCCACACTCATTGCACTTGTAAGGTTTCTCTCCAGTATGAATTCTCCAGTGGCTTGCAAGGTGTGAATTTTGAGTGAAGAGCTTGCCACATTCATTACATTTGAAAGGCTTTTCCCCAGTATGGATTAACTGATGGGTAGTTAGGTTTGAATGTCCTCTAAAGGTTTTCCCACACTCATTACACTTGTAAGGTCTCTCCCCCGTATGAATTCTCCTATGACCTGCAAGGTTTGAAGGCTGACTGAAGACCTTGCCACATTCATTACATTTGTAAGGTTTCTCTCCAGTATGGATTACCTGATGGATAGTTAGGTTTGAACGCACACTAAAGGTTTTGCCACACTCAGTACATTTGTAGGGTTTCTCTCCACTATGAATTCTTCTATGACTTGTAAGGTGTGAATTTTGAGTGAACACCTTGCCACATTCGTTACATTTGTAAGGTTTCCCCCAATTGTTTGCTTTTTGTCCTTGTGTGAGTAATGCAAAATAGCTAAATTCATTTGTATATTTTTTAGAATTGTGGGTTCTGACACGAGAAGAAATTGGTTTTTGTGGTGACACTGAAGAACCACAGTTGGCAGAGTTCCCAACTTGATTACATTCATAAATTTTCCCTTCATCTTGAAATAGCTGTAGTTCAGACAGATGTGAATGAAAGCTTAATCCAAGCTGGTTGTTAACATCCTTGTTTCCTGCATCTCTTCTATCATGTTGATCTCTTCTACCAGTGATATTTTCATTCTGGGTCATAAGCACTCCTTTATAATTTCCTCCAGCATCTTGCCATTGACACTGAAAATCATATATATTTTTCTGGACTTCTCTGAAAGAAAAGTCTTCAATGTCATGGTTTTCATGTCTTCCCAACATCGCTGTTTGGAATATTTCTCCTGTAAAGTTTTTTCCTTTTGGTAGTAAATCCTTGATAACAAATTCAGGAGAGAGATCTACAAGATATAAAGAATCATAGGTTTCCAATTAATCACTGTATGTAAACAAATATTTCATACTGAAAAGCATATTACACAAAAAGTAATACTTATATTAGACTTATAAAACTTCAGAATCATCAATTTTAATACAAAGGAAGTCAAAAAAACAAATAAGTATTCTTTAACAAAGTGGCTACATGCAATTAAAATAGTATGAAAGCCTAGATTCAAGCAACCTATAACCCAACATTCACATTGTGGAAGCCGATGTTAGCCTTTAAAGGAGTATTTTTCTACCATGACCTCAAGGAACATATACCAACTGGCCAAAAACAGTTGGCTGTCTCATAATTGAAAAGAAGTATTATGCTCTAATATTACATACAAATATTAATAAATACTAAAGCACAACATGATATGCTATAATGGTAAATAAACTGTAATGAATTACTAAAAAGTGGCAATTTTGAATTCTGAAACAATCACAGCACTGGGGAACTATCAGGAAGAATTCAATAAAGCAATGTCAGAAAAAAACAGTATTTTACTAAATATCTGTTATAAAACTACATGCACACAAACAGGCATTTTGCAACACTAACAAGTGGTACATGACAGTTGTATTTCATAGTGCATGCTGAAAAACCATCATGTATAAATCATACGAAAATGAAAATATTCTAGGAATCATGATAAAATGAGTTTAGAAGAATTAGTAATCACATTTATAAAAAGTTATAGTTTGTGGAATTGTAAATAGGTTTCTCTTAAGAGAAATGAAGGAGTATAGACTGCAAGAACTGTAATATGACTTTTTAAAAATTTTATTGTAGATTGACAAATTATAATTGTATATATATAGTTATGGGAAACGAAGTGATGTCCTGTTATACGTATACAATGTGGAATGATGGAATCAAACTTAACACATCCATCCTCTGAAGAACACATTATTGCTGGGCACGGTGGCTCACGCCTGTAATCCTAGCACTCTGGGAGGCTGAGGTGGGAGGACTGCTTGAGCTCAGGAGTTCAAGATCAGCCTGAGCAAGAGTGAGACTCGGCCGCTATTAAAAACAGAAAAGTTAGCTGAGCATGGTGGTGTGCACCTACAGTCCCAGCTACTTGGGAGGCTGAGACAGGAGGATCAATTAAGCCCAGGAATTTGAGGTTGCAGTGAGCTGTGATGATGCCACTGCACACTAGCTGTGGTGACAGAACGAGACTCTGTCTCAAAAAAATAAAAAATAAATTGTATCTTTGCAATATAGTTTGAAACAGGTTGTGTGATCACTCCAGGGTTGTTTGTTTCATTCAAGAGTTCCTTGACTACAAGTAAGTGCTGATTAAATAAATAATTGTTATAAAAGTTCATTTCTAATAAATGGAAACATACAAGATGAAAGCTGTGGTGGCTTAAACAAATGATGGCAGAATTAAAATATGGAGACATGATTCAACTTCATCAGTTTCCTCAGTAATCTGCATGAAAACTGTATCTAGGCCGGGCATGGTGGCTCACGCCTGTAATCCTAGCACTCTGGGAGGCTGAGGCGGGAAAATCGCTTCAGGTAAGGAATTTGAGACCAGCCTGAGCAAAGCGAGACTTGTGTCTCTACTAAAAACAGAAAAAATTAGCCAGGTGTGTTGGTGCACATCTGTAGCCCCAGCTACTTGGGAGGCTGAGGCAGGAGGATCGCTTGAGCCCAGGAGTTTGAGGTTCTGTGAGCTAGGTTGATGCCATGGCACTCTAGCCCAGGTGACAGAGTGAGACTCTGTCTCAAAAATAAAGAAAAAAAAGAAGAAGAAAACTGTATCTGGTGCACATCTGAACATAAGACAAATAGAACAAAAGTTTTGCTACTGAAAATGAATAAGGACACATAAAGGGGATGAGAAACGTGGTATGGACAATAGTTCAGTCATGAGTCTGATACACGTAAGGCTATGACCTTGAACAATGCTGACCCTACGAGAAATTCCTAAAACACTAATTGCTGAAAGGAGATGATCATTACTGTATGTAATCAAGACTGTCACAAGGCCCTTAAGAGATACTTTTGTGATAGTTTTCAAAAATGAGACTAACTGGGCACATTTATGAGGCTCTCCTGATACTTTCCATCTCAGTATCTTTAGAGATGCTGACATGTCTCAGTGACTTCAAGAGGCATCTTGTATGTAGCAGGATGATATTCAAACATATTAGTCAAAGTGTTCTCATTTATTAATTTTGTTAACCAGTAAGACCACTCCATGGGATAGTCCACAAGAAGTTATCCATAATCTAAGAGTGGGTTATCATAGTAACAAATAAAAGATGACATATCACCCCCTAGAAGTGTGTGTAACAAAAGCATCTTTCAAAGGCAAAATCACACAAACATAAGAAAATAAGGTATCAGGAATAGCCCAGGTTTTCTACATTAACAGAGTAATGAGTGGTAGAAGAGAGAGAAAAATACAACATATGGGGGTCTGATTTTGTGAGTTCTTGAGACAGGATTCTGTTCTGCCTACAGATCCCTACAGATCCCATGCTTTCAAAGCCTGAAAAAAAATAGGATATGCATCCCATGTAGGAGTGGAGATTAATTAGAGAATGACTCTGTCAACTTTATATTTATGCTCTTAAGATCCAACCCATTCCCTTGTCACATACACCCATGAAGTGTGGCAAAAGTGGAGTGTAAGAACTGGTTGAAAAGTCTCTGCAGTCAGAAAGGGCTTGAGTTAGCTCCAAGAAGTTTCCACGGCCCCCATACAAAGTGAGACCAGGCAATGTTTCCCATCTCTTGAGAAGTCTTTCAGGTGCACGAAATGAGATAGAATATAGATAGGTCCAGACATCAGGACTATGGAGCCCTCATCTCTGATCTATATGGAGGAAAAACTGAGCATCAGGTAGAATTAAATACAGAAGGAGAGACCAAAGAGGAAAGCCACCTTTCTGAAAAAAACCAAAGAGATCACAGAAGCAAGGTGACAGATTATTGCAGGTCATGACAAATACCTTGCATTTGTCTCCACCCACAACTGGAGGGTGAAAGCATAAACTTTTATACATCTGAAGAACAGAGTAAGTGGGGGAAAAAATTCCTTTCAGAGCTCATGGGATATAAACTTTTCTTTTCCCAAAGACCTCCTCCATTTGCAGTTTCCCACACTCTATTGAATGAGCAGCTTTCTCTCTGACCATCAGAGCTCTTACCTGTGATTGCACCTTTGGTACCTTCCCACCTATGTGGTTTTCTTGCAATTTTCACCTGTCTCTCCACAGTCCAGGGCTCTTTCCCTTCCTCCAATATGTAGATGATATTCATGTCAAAATTACAGATTCCTGGTTATGAAAAGAAAGAAATAATGTGCTGTGGCTTTTCTAGAATCCCACCCCTACATTTACACGAGAGGGGACATCAGAGATGGATCTCGAAAAACATGTCAAAAATTTATCCACTGAATGCTTCCGTCTGAATGCTTAGAAATCACTATAATATGCAGATATGTAGCTCTATTCCATGAACCACTGGAGTAAAAGCAGACAGGCAGAAAACAGGAAATTGGAGATTTTAAAATTCTAACACATGGCCAGGCACAGTGACTCACTCATGCCTGTAATCCTAGCACTTCGAGAAGCTGAGGCCAGGAGTTCAAGACCAGCCTAAGCAACATATCGAGACAAATATTTTTTTTTGTTTCTACAAAAAAACAAAAAATGTGGCTGGGCATGGTGGTACACACCTATAGTCCCAGCTACTTGGAAGGCTGAGGCAGGAGGATTGCTTGCACCCAGGAATTTGAGGCTGCAGTGAGCTATGATGATGCCTCTGCACTCTACCCTGGGCAAGAGAGCAAGACTTTGTCTCAAAAAAAAAAAAAATAAACCAAAAAACTGACATAAAGTATTATGTATGCATACAAAAGCTCTGAAATCCTCCAATGACATATGAAGGGAGCAGAACATCTGAAGAAAGGGATGATTAAAGTCCAGATTTCCCATTTTTAAGCTTTTTATTTCTCAGTTAATAAGGCTTCAATCTCAATCAGGCAATGCAGGGGCTCCCAAGAGATTCACAAGGGAAAATGCAAAGAAATATAAGAATATATCCTGACTTCTGAAAAAGTTATCCTCACCCAGGGAGACCAGGTTCCAGTAGTTCTCCAACATCACAGCCCTGTATAAAGCCCTCTGAGCAGGGTCCAGGCATATCCATTCCTCCTGAGAGAATTCTATGGCCACATCCCTGAACGTCAACTGTCCCTAAAATGGAAAACACATTTCACCATGTAACTATGGGGAGACTTCTAATGTTCACATAAAACGAGAAAAACTGTTAGAACCGCTTAAATTCAAGTGAGCAGGCTGGCAGACAAACACATTTGGTCTTCCTCCCCCTTTCCTGACATCAGAGCTCACTTGAAATCTGTGGAGGGATGAGTACCTTTTTGTATGCCAATGAAATAACTGGTGGCTGGAAGCCCTTAGGTGGCTTCAGGATGAGCTCTGATCACTGGGAAGGCCAAGGCTGGATTAGAGGGTTGAGATTTCAGCTCCAGGAACCAACTTCTTGTGAGGGGAGAGGGAATGCAGGTAGAGGGAACTGATCACCAGTGGTCAAGGATGGAAGCAATCATGCCTGGGTAATGAAACCTCCACAAAACACCCTCAAAACAGAGGGATAGGTGAATACAGGGAGGCTCCTGGGCAGGAGGGTGGCACAATCAAAGAGGGTATAGACACGCCTCAACCCTTATCCCACACCTCGCCCAATACAGTGCTTCCATCTGACTCTTCATCTGTGTGATTTGTAACATTCTGTATCATAAGTGGATAAATATGAGTAAAGTGGCTTCCTGAGTTCTGTGAGCCACTCCAGCAAATTCATTAAATCTGAGGAGGGGGAATTCATGAATTATAGCCAGTCAGTCAGAAGCAGGAACCATAATCTGTATTTGTGACTGGCACTGAAGCAGGGGCACTGTTGTGGGACTGAGCCCTCAACCTGTGGGATACAACCCTGTATCCAGGTAGACAGTGTCATAATAGAATCATATAAAAGAACATCCACTTTTGTCTACCGCAGAACTGCTTGCTTGACATGTGGAGGAAAATCCACATTCGAGATCACAGCGCGTTCTGTGTTGTCAGAGTATAGTAGGCGAAACTCAGTTTGTTTTTCCTATGTTCTTGCACACGTTTGAGCAAGTTATATCTCCTTAATTTTGTTTTATTATACCTTTCCATAAGAGGTTATGATATTCTCTAAAACAGTGTGGATTTCTCAGTTTTGTGAATACAAAAAATATACAAATAACCAACTCAAGTCCTTTCACAGGTGTTGATTAAAGAAAGAAAATAATTTGGAAAAAATAAAACCAACACAAGGTTATCTCTGTAGAAGTGTTAGATATCATGCTTGACATAGTAAGTGATAGTCAGTATCTAGATGAGCTAGACAATGAATGATGTCTTAAGAGATGATAATGTCCACAGTGGCTTTAAAGAAAGACAAGTCGGAATCTAAAAACTGTGGTGATGATAGAAAGAGCAATAATTAACATTTTTAAACAATGCCCATGTGGAAGGCATGTATTAATTTATATAACACAATAACACATAAGAGATAGATCTCTTCCCATTTTACTAGAAGACAACTGTATTATAGACACTCTAAGAAACTAACCTCAGGTCTAAGAGGTAAAAATGACAGAGCAATCACCTGCACCCAGATGTCTACAAATTAAAATTAAACTTAAACAATCTAATAGTTAAGTAACAGATATAGCATCAAAAGTAAATTGAGAGTGGGTTATGTAACTTAGCAAAGCTGAAACAATTTTAGTGATAACAACATGGGCCTATAAAAGGTCTTTACATAAACAAACATATTTATGTCCATAATGCATTGCTATTCTTACCATCAGTTTATTAATGTGATAGCGTAGAACAAGTTTAAGGCCACAGAAAATATTTCACATACAATTTAAATTGTTAAAAGACATAAAACGTATTTCAAATGATGCGTCTTTGATAAAAACCATGGGCTTATGCATCCACGCACTCATGAACACACATCACATGTTGACCCAAGTTAAGTGACTGAGGCAAAAATCTCAACCAATGTACGTTTATTAAGCCAAATGGAGTATGCACCCGGGGATGGGGCGGAGTGGGGGAGTTCAGCATCCTGAGAGACAAATACTGAGACATACTGACTCACTAGTTTAGCTTTAAATGCATGACAAAATCAGGCTAAAAATATTTCCTTTTATTGGTCTCTCTTCCCAGAGTTTAGCAGGTACTTGTGTACATTAATGCATGACTTCCACATGCAGCCTCTCTAACCCTGATCCACAGAGAGCTGACAGTGCATCCTGATATGGGACCTAAACAGTCCCTGTTGCCCAACAGCACTGACACCACAGGGCCACACCCCATCTCCAACCCACGTCTGGGTGTGAAGCCCTTCCCAGGGCCATGCCCAGTGGAGCCTTTCTAAGTGGAGGTGACTGGGACTGAGGGAAGGCATGGGTGAGTGTGAGCAACCACGTCAGGCTGGATGCTGCAGAGTCACAGAAGATCAGCAACTCCAGTGCCCGGCATTTCAGAAAGGAGGGAGACTCAGAACACTCCACTGAGAATCTCACTTTACCTGAGTAAGAGCCATTCCTGACTTCTTTTCTTTCCTCTTCCTCCTCTTCTGAGCTGCTTCTTCATGTATCATGTATCTTTAGCAGTCAGCCCTGAATGTCAAAAATACGTTGTTTAGTGCTAAGAATCAACACACCCTCTTCCTGTGCCACAACCACACACACAGGGAAGACTTCACCCTGTGGAAAAAATTCCCCACTGCACCTAGGGGAACGCAAAGGCAAAAAACTCCTCCATGAAGATCAAAAAGTGAGTTTTTGACCTCTTTGTGCAGAACTCGCTCCCCTTGTGGTGAAGCCCACACACACGCTGCAGCAGTGGGGAGCTGGGCTGGGCTGAGCTCCTCTTCAGGACACAGGTATGGCCCTGACCAAACCTGATGTACAGCACAGCCCCTCCCCCATCCCTCCGTAGATCACAGGCTGGTCTCAACACCCAGAAACAAAGGACAGAGTTTGGTGTTCAATGCAGGACCCAGAGTAGAATCACCTGGGGCAATATAAATATTATTGAGGCTGGGCCTTAAACTATTTGAATGAAAATCTCTGATAAGGGAGTACAAAAGATGTATTTGCAAAATGTCGCAGGACTATAATGTGAAGCCCAGGTTGAGCTCCATTCAAGGGGGCAAGCCCAACATGCCTCTGATGTTGACTTTACTCTCCCCTTGGGGCCTTGTTGTCACACCACCAATATTCAGACAGTGGAAGGCCAAGAAACAAAAGACACACAGAACCATAGAACATGGACAATGTGTGTGTGCGGCTGGAATGTTAAATGGGGGTGGGTCATCTAAGTCTCTACTGAGGTGATACCTGCACAAGACCTGGGGAAGGAAGAGTGCTTGTCATCTGCAGCTGAAAGGCTTGAGAGCTCCAGGCAGAGGGACAGCCCATGTGGAGGCCCTGAGGCAGGAGCCACCTTGGCCCCAGGAAAAGGAAAGAGGCCTGTGTGGCTGGAGCAGAGCGAGCGAGGACGACACAAGCAGGAGATGAGGCCAGAGAGGTCCTGGGGAGCAGAGCAGGGAG
>CAUYPO010046191.1:0-16021 GCA_963574435.1 Cheirogaleus major
CAAATTATACATCTGACAAGAGGTTTATATCCAGAATATATAAGGAATTCAAACAACTCAAAAGAAAAAAAAATATGATTTTAAACTGGGCAAAAAACCTTAATAAACATTTGTCAAAAGAAGACATACAAATAGCATACAGGTATATGAAAAAAAGTGTTCGACATAACTAATCATCAGGGAAATAGGAATTAAAACCACAATGATATATGACCTCAATCCAATTAGAATGGCTATTATCAAAAAGACAAAAGATAACAATTGTTGGTGAGGATGTAGAAAAAAAGGGAACCCTTACCCACTGTTGGTGGGAATATAAATATTAGCACAGCCATTTTAGAAAACAGTATGGAGGTTGCTCAAAACATTAAAAATAGAACTACTATAGGATCTGGCATTCTGGATATATATCCAGAGAAAATGAAATATACATACTGAAAATGGATACAGGATGTTGAAAAGACATCTGCACTCCCATGTTTATTGCATCACTATTCACAATAGCCAAGATACGGAATCAACCAGAGTATTTAACTACAACAGATGAACAGGTAAAGAAAATGTGGCATATATATACATGGAATACTATGCAGCCATAAACAGAAAAAATCTTGTCATTTGTGACAATATGGATGAAGCTGGAGGATATTATATTACATGAAATTGTCTTTTTAAGACCTTTCTAGAACTCTCTATTCCCTTGGGCATTGTACAGAACAATGTTTGAGGTGGCAGTTGCTTAGTTAATATCAATTTTTGAGTGAATATAGAGAACAGAACCCTTCTGGTTACACATGAGAGACTTGTAGTATGAAGAAGAAATAATTCTTTGGGTTTTGACCCTCTATGATTTTAGAGTTAGTTTGTTACTACTATTATTCTGTCTGACATATCTGCTTGATGTTCTTTCTTAGCTTCTATATGGAAGTTTATATAATATTGTAACATTCAGGTCTTTTATCTGTCTTCCCCAGCTTCCAATGTCAATGTGACAAAGAACTTTTCTGTCATATTTCCTATTTTACCCCAGTGCTTAGAGGAGAGGTCACAATAATAGATAATCAATTAAAATTTGGTAGATACATTAATGAATACATGAAAAATGAGTAGATAAATAGTATTAGATCACATTTTCTTTTTACTATCTTTAGCATTATATTCGTTGGGTTTTATTTAAACATTTAACTATTTTTAACAATTAAATTTTAATTTTCCAAAAATTACAAACTGGGTTTAATTTTGGATAAAGCATGAATTTAGGAACGAGTCGGTCAGAATTAAATACTAGTCTACTAAAAAGCTATACAACTTTGGATAAGGTATTGATTCACTCTATATCATGTTCCTCAGTTAAGATATGACTCACAAAATTGTTGATTATTTAACAATTGAGTAAAATAATATAAGGTAAGTATTTAATAAACTATATTTTCCTTTACTTTTTACACTCCATTGTGTTTGTCTTCCCTTCAAATGCCTAGAATAATAAACAGTATATCAAAATAATTAAAAATATTTATTTATTGGTTATAATAATGAATAGTAAGAAACAATATTTTTAAATGTTCATTTTCCTTTAGGTTATAGTTTAAATTAAATTCATTATTGTAAGTTCACAAATTGTAATTCCCCATTACTTAGTTTCTTCATTAGAAACAATATCAGTAAAAATTAATTTTATAAATAACATTTGAATTGAAAAGTCTGTCTTGCAGACACACATCATACACTCACTTTACTCCTGTATACTTAGGATTTTAGGAATGGATTTTAAAGTAGTTTGTGGCACGTTCAGTTGCTTCATAAAGAGATAGCAAACCAAGGGCAAATGGGTGATTTCCTGAGACATATTTTTTATTAATTTCTTTGTGTGTTAATTAATTTTCTAGCCATAAAAAATTATACAATGAGAGGGAGAAAAGAGAGTTGCCCATAAAAATTAGAATTGTGCATTTTTCATTGTGATTTTCATCCTTATATGTTTAACACATGGAAAGAAAGATGGCTAGGAGTTTAAATCCTGCATCTGCAACTAGCAACCTGTTACCAATTCAGATTCCCAAAGGAAATACAGAGAGAAGACTTTGGGAAAATGTGCTAATGTTATTACCATTAAAAATTTAAATAAATAAAAAATATTGTATTTACTACTATAAATGTTATTACTCAAAATCCTTATGTGAACTCTACACCACTGTGAATTAGGCCAGATTGCTCTGGAGTGCCAAGAGTTACTTTTACCTGTTTCTTAACACCCAGACAAGAAGCTTAATAATAAATAGACTTCTTGAAACCTTTTCCCTAGACCCTGATTGTTTTCTCTAGAGGTCTATCTAGCAGACAGTGAAAAATACCATACAAAAATTTCAAGGAAAATGCTACCAACAGGGAGAGAAGCAGTAACTCTAGAATCTAGAGTAGAACTGGCCTAAGTATACATTCCTAACATAAGATAAATGTATTAGTTTCCCATTGCTGCCATAACAAATTACTACAAACTTAGTAGCTGGAATAATCCAGGAAAATTTTCTTATTTTAAGCTTGTAACCTTAATTACATCTATGAATTCCCTTTTGCCAAATAATGTAACATATTCATAGGACCAAGGGATTATGGCATGGACATCTTTGCAAAGGCTTTTATTCAGCCTATAATACACAGCTTCAAAACAATCCAAAGTGAACATAGACTGTTCTGCCACATTAATATTGCTCTTTTCTCAAACCCTGACCAAATATTACTTTGTACTTTCCTTATTTTAGAAATGGAGCTGAAGTAAACCTTTGAGTTCACTGTACTTTTAACACTTTATAGACTTTGGCAAACATAACCTCTTGAAGTATAATGAAGGAATTTGTAAATGAAACAATATGACACTCATTAATACAGGTTACTTTTGAGTGATGAATTGATGATGGACAGTTCTATGAGATCACATACACATATGGTAGCTAAATAAATTTCCATTTTTGTTGTGTCTTTATAGATGGGGGTAATATAGGCTTCTCCACAAATTCATGATCAGATGATTTCAAAACTTTTCTTATATGATATTTAAAAATTAGTAATTATCGAAAGTTTAAAAACACAGTTGTTCAATATTTTTAACATTTATTTTGTGTCAAGCTCTAAGTATAGGATATATAAGACAAATGTGCACCTTACGCTCAAGGAGTATATAGTCTCACATGGGGCATGTACATTTAACAGATATTTTCAGGTGTGATGAATTGCTTATTGGAGAAGTACAGGATGCTGTAGTAGTAACTGACAATAGTACTAATGTAATCTTTGGGTTTAGCAAATGTTTCCTACTACTTGGATCTCCAAACTTGGCAAAAATGATGAGTGATAGTTAGGGAAGTTATTATCTATACTTTGCACAAGGACAAACAGAGGCAAAAAACTTTAACTTGCTTGGCCAAAATCCTCAATATGCATTGTCCTATTCTAGGACTTGAACTCAAAATCCAAATCAAAATTCCTAATTCTAGGTCATACTGTAAGTAAACTATATGTGCAAATATGCTTAGTAGTTAAGAGAAATAAATTTTAAATCCAAGTGTGATACAATCATGAAATATTAAAACCATACATTATGCCCCAGAGAGCAGAGAAAGTATGTCAATGAAGCTATTGAAACAGTACTTTTTAATTATAAAAGCAATTTAATCTCAGAATAGAAAAAAAGTATATTTGGTATAAATTTAAGTATGAAAAAAACACAGTGCTAACCTTGAAATTTATCCATGGCTGACTAGTCTAATTATTACAGTTGTTATCCAAATTTCTCTTCATTCTAAAAGAAGTTCCTTCACATCCACTATTCCATTTCCCACAATGGCATTCTATTCTTTATTATTGCAAATCCAGAGTTTAATTTCCCTATTGTCGTTTTAGTCCCCTTGTTTAACCTCCAGCTACTGAACCATTTTAGTTTATTGTTTTCCTTTTGATCTTAATTGATTTTTATACAATACACCTTTATTTTAGACTGTTTCCATTATTTTGGTTTATTAAGTGAGAAAATATATTTAAGTACTTAGCTCCATCTCTGATCCATACTATATTGATGGTTGTCATGATTGTCCTTGTTTTTAATGTTGTTTCAAAGAATCCCTGTCTTCTTGCCTTCTTTAGGAAACACTGAACAATTTGTTGATTTTTTTCTGGCTTCTATATTAAATAATTTCAGAAGTACATTTTTTAGATACTTGATACTCCACTGACTATGTCCCTGTCTACCAGGATATTGATTGATCATCATTTAGAAGATAGGATTATTCATATAATCTCCCTCTCAATTTTCACTTTAATATTAAAATATTAATATTTTTTCTGCCTATATTTAAATAGCATTCTCTTTTATTTGCCTATTGCTTTTGTTTTGTTTTAAAACTGATCTGACACAAAAGTAAAAATTGATATTCCCAAGGATCCATAATGTAGAAATATATTTTGGAGAGTTCACTTTTCAGGTAATAGTGCCAATTCCCATTTCTTATCATAGCTCTTTATTTCCTATTGCTTTCTTGGAGGTATTATTTCCCAAGAGACAGAAAAAGATGTAAGTAAAAGAACTATCATCACTTCCAAAATAATACTCATGAAATAGAGAGATGGTTTCAGTTGCCTGATCATTACATATCTTAAATCTCTGAAATAAAGGAGAGATATCAAGAGGGTAAAAAGCATCCTTCCATTCGCTTTCCATCAATTGAGACTGGTTTGTTTTATGACCACAAGTTGACCACTAGACAACTATTTATCTCAACCTTGCTCTTTTGGCTTAAAATATCTTGGAAATTTCTCCAGGATCTGACAAAGTGTTTCTTTTGAGTCTTATATTTCTAGGTGGTTTTCTACATTATTCTAACTTTTCATTCTTCCAGTATCTTCAAAGGTTTTTTTTCTCACATGAAATTTACCAAGAAAACACATGCACACAAACATACACATACACACACACATCAGTAACCACCAACATAGTATCACCTGATTTTTTTGCGACCAATGCACTCAAGCTCATTTGGACCATAGACTCAAGCCACTCAAATTTTAATTATAAAAATATTCTGCCAGAAACCTGACAAAGGCTATTTGGAATAGTAATAAGGAATAAGGAATAATTTGTGATCCACTGACAGTCAGGACTCTCCCATCCACAGTTGTATACCTTGAAAGTAACTATCATTTCTAGAACATGACTGCCTTTCAATATTTTTTGTTGAACCACTAAAATTAATTAAGCAATTATTCATGAAGTATAAGAAAGTTAGTCAAAATAATGTGTGTTTCTGTTTAAACTCTCTTGTGAGAACTGAGGAAGCTTGAGGTTTGTCACCCAGATGCTGGTATGGGATAGGAATGGTTCACATTATATTATAGAGATTTAAAGCCCAGGGTTTTCTAAAAGATAATTTTTAAGGGCAAAAGCCAGGTCAAATAAATCAAGACAGACCATCAGCTAAGCCTTAGATCTAGAGGAGTAGTCAGTGAGGCGAAATCTAGCATTCAACACAAAGGATAAAATCTAGGAAAACAAGATCACATTAAGAAGGTCCAAGAGAGGGGATGCATGTGAACCATGGTGCAGCATCTTTTGAATTATGAAAGATTGTGTAGAGATGCAGCTGTTGAGAACCTCAAACAAGCTCAAAGAGGATTGAAACATTGAATTTATCCTTTAGTTAAATATCATCCATGTGTCTAATCTGTATATTTTAGATATTTTGGCATCCAGTGAGAAATTTAAATAATTCATAGCTGGGATAATAATTGTAACAGAGGACTAGAGGTGGTGTATCTAATTTAAAAAATGTTACCTATCTTTATTTATTTCTCTAAGTCTCCAGTCAGACATTACCTAATCCAACATTTTTTATATAATTCTTTGTTTATGATATCTTATGATTGTGATTGGTTGTATCAACACTGACTAGAGTAAATATTAATAAAATGTATATTAATACTTATTTAAGATATTAAATATTTTTCTATCCAGGAACTGCCAACTTCAGAAGTGAATAAGGAATAATCTGTGATCCACTCACGGTCAGGTCTCTCCCATCCACAGTTATATATCCTTGAAAGTAACCATCATTTCTAGAACATGACTGCCTTTCAGTATTTTTTGTTGAACCACTAAAATTAATTAAGCAATTATTCATGAACTATAAGAAAGTTAGAAGGTGTTTATATAAATATAATCTCTCTTAATCCTCACTATCTCTTATCTATGAATAAGAATACTGAGCCCTAAGATCACTTTTTTGCTATCATCAATTATGTATATTTGTAAATATATACAAAAGAGAGGGAATTAATCTCCATTTAACCATCCCACAGATTCTACATTTGTAAGTATATTGTCTCACTTACTTTAATATCCTCTTATTTCTTATTATTACACATTTTATTTCATAAACTTTACATAATTTAGCATGAATCTCTAAAAAACATGGCCATTTTCTTGAACCAATGCATTTTTGTTACAACTAGCAAACTAAAAATAGTTTCCTGATATCATCATATACCCAGTCCTTAATAAAATTTCCATAATTATCTTATTATACTTGGTTTGTTTGAATCAGTATAGATCACTCATTTTAAACAACAGATCCAGAGTTTCAAACAAAGTGTATCTGATACAGTGTTTTTTCCACTACAACAGAGATCATCAAATCAATCAATTGATTAATCAGAAAAAATTAATGATGTGCTATTCAGAGAAAATGCTGGGTGATCTGAAATTTCACCTCTTATGCCTAACATTTTGCTGGAGGAGAAGTAATCTGGATCTATCCTGTCAATGACCATGTATCACCAGTTCTGTCTTTATGTAATTGTTTTGTCATCCATACCAGAAGAATAGCTCGGATCTTGTACTGCTTCCAAAAATAACACTGTAGATAATGAGACAAAAAAAGAAAAGATACTCCAATGTCATTAAAAATCTATTCAAGATAAGGATAAATCTTAGGAACCTTTAAGAAAGGAAAAAAACACTATTAATAGAGGAGAAAAATCAGAAAATTCAGAAAAGTAAAAAGATTGTAAAGAATTATTCATAATATTCTATTTATCTTATTAAATAAGTTTAAATAATTATTTATCTTATTGTAGTCATAAAGACATTAAAAGTACAGAATTTGAATACAGGAAAACTGGATTTAACTCTACACTTGGCCCACAACTAACTCTGTGACTTTAGGCAAGTTTATTAACCTCTCTAAGTTCTTTTGTATTTGTTCTATTTGTTTTCAGGGTTTTTTTATTCTTAATAATGGAAAAAATAATACTACCTAACTCACACAGTTTTTGTGAGAGTTGTGTGGTAAAATATCTGTAAAAGTGATGAATAGAGTTCATGGCACAAATTCTATGCTCAATAAATTCTAGCTATTATTATTATAGTATTAATACTTTATGTCACATATTATAATATATAAAATAAAGTAAATAATCACCTGGAACCAAACAAAATCATTACAAGAAAAGAAAACTACAGACCAACATCTGTTATGAATATGAATGCAAAAATGCTCAAAATACTAGTGAACCAAATTCATCAACATATAAAGAGAATTATATGCCGTGATCAAGTTGGATTTATCCCAGGCATGCAATATCAGTTTAACATCTGAAACTCAAGTAATGTAATACTTCATATCAACAGAATAGAAAACAAAGATCAATGATTATCTCAATAAACATAGAGAAAGCATTTGACAAAATTCAATATTCTTTCATCATATAAACACTCAACAACCTACTAATAAAGCGAAAGTTTCTCAACCTGATTAAAGGCATCTATGAAAAACCCAGAGCTAGTATGTTAGTTTTCTTTTTTTTCATTTTACTTTTAGTTGACATGTAATAATTATACATATTTATGGAGTACACAGTGATATTTCAATACATGTATGCAACATGTAATGATCAAATCAGGGTAATTAGCATATTCATCACCTCAAACATTTATCATTTCTTTGTTCTGGCAACATTCAAAATCCTTTCTTCTACCTTTTTAAACATATCCAACAAATTATTGCTAACTATATTCCCCCTACACTGCTACAGAACACTAGAACTTATTCCTCCTTTCTAGCTGTAATTGTGTATCCATTAACAAATCTCTCCCTATCCTCCTCTCCCCTAACCCTTCCAAGCTTCTAGTAACCACAAATCTACTTTCTACACATATGAGCTCAATTTTTTAGTTTCCACATATGCATGAGAACATGTAGTATTTATTTTTCTTTGCCTGACTTATTTCACTTAACTGAATGTCCTCCAGGTTCATACATGTTGCCTCAAATGACATGATTTTATTCTTTTTTATGACTTAAAAGTATTGCATTGTGTACATATACTACATTTTCTTTACCTGTTCCTCTGTTGATGAGAATTTAGGTTGATTCCATATCTCGGCTATTTTGAATAGTGCCACAATAAACATGAAGTTATAGATACCTCCTCAATATACTGATTCTCTTTCCTTTGGATAAATACTGAATCGTGGGATTGATGGATCATACTAACACTTTACTTAATGGTGAAAGAGTACATGCTTTCTCCTTAGGATCAGAAATATGGACATTGTCTTATCACTTCTGTTCATTTCAAAAATGGGAAAAAGATAAGAATAGACATCCTTCTAACGAATATATACAAATGTCCAATAAGCACATGAAAAGATGCTCAACGTCACTAACCATCAGGAAAATGGAAATGAAAACCACAATGAGATACCAATTCACATCTGCTCAGACAAGAAAAATCAAAAGGTCAAATAAGTTGACGAGAATGTGAAGAAGTTGGAACCCTTGTACACTGCTGGTGGGGGTATAAAATGGTGCAGCCACTTTGGAAAACAGTCTGGAAGTTCTTCAAATGACTAAACAAGGGGTACCATATCACTAAGCAATTTCACTCCTAGGTATAAAACCAAGAGAAATATAAACATACACCCACATAGAAACTTGTACACAAATGTTCATAGCAGCATTATTTATAGTAGTCAAAAGATAGAAATAGTCTCAGTGCCCATAAATGCACATGGAAAGCCCACACAATGCTTACAAAAAAGAAGCAACCCAACACAGTGAATCCTGTCCTTAAAAAGGAGGGGTTTCTTTATGACAGAGTGGGCATTAGGGCTGCTCACAGACTAGGCACAGCTCCAACTTATGCCTGATAAAGAGGCTAGACAGAAACAGGAGCTGAAACATGAAATGAGTCACTGATTACAGAGGCTTCCTGGACAGATAAATAATGGTACAGGAATGGCGTTTCCTGACTGACACTGCCCTATCCCCTAGCCCAGGGGTCCTCAAACTTTTTAAACAGGGGGCCAGTTCACTGTCCCTCAGACCGTTGGAGGGCCAGACTATAGTTTAAAAAAAAACTATGAACAAATTCCTATGCACACTGCACATATCTTATTTTGAAGTAAAAAAAAAAATGGGCAAAAACACCTGGCGGGCCGGATAAATGTCCTCGGTGGGCCGCATGTGGCCTGTGGGCCGTAGTTGGAGAACCCCTGCCCTAGCCCCTCAACACACCTTCCAGCAGACGGTCCACATATACATAAAGGAAGCTTTAAAATTATAATCTGAGAGGAGCATTTGTCAGCCATTAGTTGGACAATGAGATTATTTACAAGGATTTCCTGAATGTCATCAGGGCTAGATTTCAGCCAGAGAGCTAAATGGAGCTAGATGGAAAGAACATTTATGTTTTCTTAGATGAGTAAACAAAAAAATTCCTTAAAAATATACTGTGATATAAAATCTAAACCCATATTTCATAGGACTCTTGTGAGAATTAAGAGATGATGCATAAGAAGTGCATAACACAGTGAATGAACATAACAAATGTATATTTTAACTATTTCATTAAGGCTGAATTTGATGAGCACCTTAGTGGCATATAAGTACACCATGGGAGTCATGAGGAGAAAGATTTTTAGTATGACTGAAGGAGTTAAAAAAGATTTCAGAGTAAAAGCAATATTTGAACTTAACTTTGAAGAGAGACAAAGTTTTCATGAGCTGTCATAAAAGGAAGATGATTTCAAATATAAAGAACATGAGGAAAGATGCATAGTTGTAAATTTAAAGCATATATTTGAGGCAACAGGAAATGATGCTTGTGTGCTAAGATATCCTCACATTTCCTAATTTATATTCTATTTCCTAGAAATATGATCAATGCAATTATCCTCTCAGGAACCATTCTGATGGAAAGACTTATCTATGTACTACTGTTTCAGTAAATTAAGTACTGAAACTATCATAAGTTTTACACTGAAAGAATAATATATAGAGAGAGAAATAGAGGCAGATACAGAGACAGAGAGAAAGAAGGAAAGAGAAAAAGAAAGAAAGGGAGGAAAGAGAGATGACAGCAACCTAGATAAATAGATAGAAAGACAGGAAAATACATGATAGATAGATAAACATAATTGGTTTATCACTGGATTTTTCAATCAAGGGGCAGTTCTTCCCCGTCTCATTCCTTTGTCATTAGACTATGTCTGGTAAGAGACATCTACTCAATAGAAGGAAATAACTGAAACTCCTATTTTAACTTTGTGAAGGACTGATGACTAATCTCCAGATCTTTGTTACTAAGTGTCTCCTTTCAGTCTTTAACTCCCACACTTTAAGTCCCAGCTGCATTCTCTGTGAGTGAACACAGCTACCTGTTAGGAGTGCATTCGTTTTACTTTCTCTGTAAATTTACATACATACACATATTCATATTACTCAGCAACTTGCTTTTGTCACTTAACGATGCATATTTAAGTCAGTTAAGGCCACTTCTAGTTTATTTTAATTGTTACATATTATTCCATTGTATGTATCAATATTTTACTTAAATATTCCACTGTTAGTAGACATGTATGTTGTTCCAAATTCACTTTTTTGCTTTCCGAGAATGCTGAAATAAATAACCTCATGAAAAAAATACATAATATGCATTTGAAAGTACTTCTATTAGGATAGATACAATATATCTATAGATAGACTCACAGAAGTGATATTTCTGAGTCAGATTATGTGCATCTTGCTGATATATACTGCCAAATTTCTCACTAATTAATTTTCTTTCCAACTATCTATGTTCAAATATGCATGATTATCTCACTCTTGCCAGCACAGGATATCATAATATTTTTTTTGGTCTAACTCTCATTTTAATTTGCATTTTCCTTATTACAAAGAGGCTAAACATGATTTTATGTTGGTATTATTCATTTGAATTTACTTCTATACATTTTATATATGTCGACATTTTTAATAGGTTCTAATGTCTACAATAACATGTAGAGTATAATACACATATGTATGCCTATGTGCACACACATATGTGCATCTCATTTGTTATGGGAAAAATTTGGGAAGGAAACATACTAAGCTGTTAAACATAACTACTTCTAAAGAGAGTAGCAGGATTTGGGTAAAGTGTAAAGGGAGATGTCTGTATTGTTTGATTCTTTTCAAATAAGATTTTGTATAAATATTGATATTAAAATATTAAAAGAATAGGTTTCATCAGTACGTTTCTAGAATTATATATTGAAATTATTGTGACATATTTAATTCCATTTTGAATTCAAAGGGCTTTTACATAAAAAGACTTGACTCTTCAATTCTGGGAAATTTTACTATCTTGCTTATTTTATTATCTACTTCTCCTGCCCATTACCTCCACTTGTTCTCAGTTCTCTCTTTCTGGCTCTTCTATTAGATGACTACTAGAATTCCTGGAACTTTTTTCTTGTCCCTTAACTTTTTCTTCTTTGTTCTTTATAAATGTGTTCAGAAAGAATACTTTAGGCTCAATGTTCCAGTTCACTAATTTAATTTTCAGTATTTCCATTCAATTAGTTATTCCATCTATTAAGGTGAGGTTTCTCTCAGCAAACATGATTTTAATGTCAAAAAGAGAGCTAATTGCTTATTTTTTTCCTCAGCAATCTGTTCCTTTCTTATCCATCAATTTCTTCTCTAATGATATTAATTATACTTATTGCAGAGTTTCCTTCTGTTTACCCTTGAGGTTTGTTCTGTTTGTTATTTTTGTTTGCCTCAAATATTTGGTGATTCTTGATCATCTGTTCATGTTTATAGACGAGCAAAGAGGTTCATCCGTATATCTGGTTGAAATATATTTTCTCAATTTGAATGATAATTCCTGCACTCCTGACAATCAGCCCAGTTTTTATTACAGTGTCCCTAGCTTGGATGTTTTTTTAAAGAATGCTAGAAAGTCCATCTTAGTAGATTTTCCTTTGCTTATGCAAATGGTTTGTTTTCTGGGTACATGAGTTCTCAATCCTGGTAGTGTTGTATATAATTCCCTCAAGGGCATAACACTGGACTGTGGGTGTTTCTGACAAACAGCTTTACCTGCTATTTGATTTCAGGGATGGATGCCTCAAAATTGCTGTCTATTGATTGAAGAGAATAATTTTTCCAAACTTACTGTGAATGCACACACATACACACACACGCTTCTTAGAAATGACAGATAAATACAACAGCATATTTGCCTAATCCCTAGAGATGACTCTCTCTCTCCCTTTCAATATACATACACATACACACAAACACACATATGTATAGTATTTTATACACACAAACACACATCTATTTGATGCAAGTGAGGGACTTTTGCACAAATGTTCAGTCTTCATCTGACCTAAATTCTTTTCACTATTCACCATTTTCATAAACACTATTAGTTATGATAATTGAATAAATATGCTAAAATGTAAAATTCTCTTTTATAAATAAAATGTGGTTCAAATGATCATTCTTTCCTTTTATTCAGTGCAAAAGAAAATGCTTTTTCCTCGTTTTATTTTTTTCTCTTTATTTCTTTTTCTTCATTTTCCTTTCCTAAATTTCCTTTCTTTCTTCTTTCTTCCTTTCTTGTCTATTAATCTCCACAAAGAAAAAGGGGAAAATTTGCATTTTAAATTTAAGCAAAAAGAGTAAAATAAAACTGACCCTTATTCTCTATGCCATATTCTATGGCTTTGTTTTGAGAACAACCTTAAGGAATTTGCCTGGTCTTTTTGAGTTTTATTTTCTTAAAAGGAAAATTACAATATAAATATATTTCAGCCATAGTTGGCAGAATTGAAAAGATTTTGTTATCCACTTTGAACACAGTATCAAACTGTAGCTTTAGATGTATATCTATAGTTTTATTTTTTTAAAACTATTTAAATCTTTCATGTGAAATGTCTTCTATCTTTAGGCCTTGTAGTAGCATGTCTTCATTTCAAATGTTTAGCCTAAATTGTAATTACAGGGACTTTATACCATGTTTCTCTTCTCCTTCTCTTTTCTCCAGGTTTGCTTTAGCAGCAGAGATTGAGCACATCTCAGCTGTGTCAGAAGTGCCTAGACAGACAGGCAATGAAATGTCTCTAATTTGTCCATCAGAGAACATTGAAAACCAAGTGCATAAATACTTCTGAAGCCCCAGGAGTTCTTAATTTTCAAAATTAATATTTTCCCTAGCATACTGAAACATGTGCATCTGTTAATCTGAATATTTTAATGAGCTAATGTCTACCATATGCCAATAGCAATCTGCACTCACCCTGCTCTGGTGTCTGTAATATCAACTGCTTAGCAGGCATTACCTTCAGCAGTCACAATCATAAACATGCAGTTTTCTGTTCAGCTCCAATTTGTCACTATTGTCATTTAAGAATGGAGAGTGAATTCCTTCAGCTCTGAAAACCAGTGAAGCTTATTAAAATAACTTGAGCATTTTTACTCTCAGGAATTCCCTGACTTTCTTTGCTAATATTATTCCTATAAATACCTTCCACAATACTTGACATTTCTTCTTGATATTTCTCAAATCCATTCTTTTATCTCTATATCCACTACTGCTATTTTATTTCAGGCCACCATCAACTGCCTCCTGGATCACTGCAAGAGTTTCCTAACTCCATCCAATCCTTCCTCCTTCCATCAAGTCCCCACATTGCCATCTGAGCATCCTTTATAACGTAGCAAACTTGATTGTTGTTCCTTGATCCAACTCTTCAATGTCTTCTTGTCTTCTGTTGTCTTCAAGATAAGTTCTGAATTCCTTAGCATGCCTTGTACTCTTACCATCAAAGCATTTTCTTCTCCAACTTCATCTTTCTTCATTCTTCACTTAGCCTCTTTAGTCTTCAAATGTACAAAACTATGAAAAGTCTTGCTCTCAACAAGTCCTTCTCACTCCTCTCTAAATCTTAATATATGTTTCTGGTTCTGCCAAAAGTTATCTCCTTAACTTCCCACTTTTACCAAGAAATCCCATGATCATCAATTGGTCCAGTTCCTACATGAATCCACAGTATGCTGCATTCACCACACTTTAGTGTAATTGCTTACATTCTTTCCTTTTATAATTGAAGGAAAAAGCTTATAGGTCAGGATTAAGCATTATCCACCACTGTTACTCAATACTTAACATAGTTTTGGCTAATAGAAGGTGCTCAGTAAGAATATCTGTGGGATGCAGTTTAGAGTTGAGGATATTCTGCTTCAAGTAACCATATTTTATGGTCATAATGAAACATTTAATGAACCAATAAATAGTGTATGCCAATATAAACAATGAAAATTGAAGAACTACTGTAATCATAGTACTGAGTTTATACTATCTTCCATGGAATGTGCTCAGTACTGGAGCTATTTATAAAAACACAAATAAAGCATGGTAATCATTCATTAATGAGTTTCTACAATGTCTAGCCCTATTCCAGGTGCTACAGCTATATATTTGGATAAAGAGTCAAGAGGGCTTATAGATGGTCTCAATGTATAGTGAGGAAGAGAAATTAATGAAGTCAAATTTCTACATTTTGGTCTTTAGCAACAGGATACCTCATGATTCATCACTAAAATGAGAGAGATTGGGAGAGGAAATAATTTGGTGAAATGTCATGATTTTCATTTTCAACAGATTAGAGAGACATATTAAATATTCTTTCAAGTATTTTTGTAAATTAGACCATTGAATATGCTACTCTGGAGTTCTAGGAACAGCCATATGACTAGAGTTACAAATATAGATGTTATATGATAAAAAATTTGACTAGACTTTTGTGGGTGAAGACTCTAAATACCTAAAATTACCTGAGTAGTAGGAGTATTCTTGTTATTAATGAGTCCTTTTTTATTATTTCAGCATATTACAGGGGTACAAAGATTTAGGTTACATATATTGCCTTTTCCCCCCTCAAGTCAAAGCATCAAGCATGTCCATCCCCTAGATGGTGCACACCTCCCCCATTAGGCGTGAATATACCCATTCCCTCAGCCCCCCTCCCACTGGCCAAACACTCAATGAATGTTACTACTAAATGTGTACATAAGTTTTGATCAGTTAATACCAATTTGTGGTACTTGTTTTTCTATTCTTGTGATACTTCACTGAGTAGAATGGGCTGCACCTCTATCCAGGATAATACAAGAGGTGCTAGATCACCATTGTTTTTTGTTGGAGTAGAACTCCATGGTATACATATACCACATTTTATTAATCCACTCATGTATTGATGGGCACTTGGGTTGTTTACACATCTTTGCAATTGTGAATTGTGCTGCTATAAACATTTGAGTACAGATGTCTTTTTTATACAATGTCTTTTGATCCTTTGGGTAGATGCCCAGTAACGGGATTGCTGGATCAAATGGTAGTTCTACTTGTAGCTCTTTGAGGTATCTCCATATTGCTTTCCACAGAGGTTGTAGTAGTTTGCAGTCCCACCAGCAGTGTATGAGTGTTCCTAACTCTCCACATCCACACCAACATTTATTGTTCTGGGACTTTCTGATAAAAGCCATTCTCACTAGAGTTAAGTGATATCTCATTGTGGTTTTGATTTGCATTTCCCTGATGAGTAGAGATGTTGAGCATTTTTTCATATGTTTGTTGGCCATTAGTGTGTCTTCTTTTGAAGAGTTTCAGTTCATGTCCCTTTCCCACTTTGTAA
>CAUYPO010046192.1:0-14173 GCA_963574435.1 Cheirogaleus major
CTGGGCCTCAGCCTCCCGAGTAGCTGGGACTACAGGCATGTGCCACCATGCCCGGCTAATTTTTTCTATATATTTTTAGTTGGCCAATTAATTTCTTTCTATTTTTAGTAGAGACAAGGTCTCGCTCTTGCTCAGGCTGGTTTTGAACTCCTGACCTTGAGCGATCCACCCGCCTCGTCCTCCCAGAGTGCTAGGATTACAGGCGTGAGCCACCGCGCCTGGCCTGTCCTTTGCCTATTTTTAAATTGGGTTATTTTCTTGTGATTGAGTTCTGAGAGTTTTTTACATATTTTGGATATTAGCCCCTTATAGAATGTATGATTTGTAGATATTTTCTTCTAGCCTGTAAGTTGTCTATACATTTTGTCATTTCCTTTGGGGTGCAGGTGGTTTTTAGCTTGTTGCCATTCTGTTTATTTATTTTTGTTTTGTTTTGTTTACATTGGTAATGGAGATTGTCCTCTATATTTTCTTTTAGTAGCTTTACAAAATCAGGTTTTTATATCGAAGTCTTTAATCCATTTTGAGTTGACTTTTATATATGGTGTGAGATAGGGATACAGTTTCATTCTTCTACACGTGGATAACTAGTTTTCCCAGCACCATTTATTGATAAGACTATCTTTTCTTCTTCTTCTCATAGGCTAAATCTGCCTTTTCCCCACAGAATGGCCACAGGCTAGCTGACATTGATAAGACTATCTTTATGTGCTCTTGGCACTTTTGTCCAAAATCTATTGCCCATAAATGCGTGACTTTTATTTATGTGCATTTAATACTGTTCCATCAGTCAATTCATCTGTTTTTATGTCAGTACCATGCTGTTTTGATTATCAAGTCTTGATAATATGTTTTAAAATCAGGAAGTATGATGCCTTCAGCCTTGTTCTTTTTGTTCAAGATTTTTTTTGGCTATTCAGGGTCTTTTGTGGTTCTCTATGAATTTAAGGATTGTTTATTTCTGTGAACAGTGACCTTGGAATTTTGATAGGGATTGTATTGAATCTATCAATGGATTTGGGTAGTTCAGACTTTTTAACAATACTAATTCTTCCAATCCACAAACACAGGATATTTTTCCATTTGTGTTTTCTTCAATTTCTTTCATCAGAGTTTTATATTTTTCACTATACAGGTCTTTCACTTCCTTGGTCAAATTTACATCAAAGTGTTTTATTGTTTTTTGTTGCTATTGTAAATGTGATTATTTTCTTAATATCTTTATCAGTTAGTTATTAGCATATGGAATCACTATTGATTTTTGTATGATGATTTGTATCTTGCAAATTTACTGCATTCGTTTATCAGTTTTCAATTTTTTGGGGTAGAATCTTTTAGGTTTTCTAAACATAAGATTATTTCATCAGCAAATATAGACAATTTTACTTTCTTCCTTTCCTATTAAGATGCTTTTTATTTCTTCTTCTTCTCGTAGGCTAAATCTGCCTTTTCCCCACAGAATGACCACAGGATAGCTGACATTTTCTAAGAAAAAAAAATCTTGATAGTTAGCTTTATGGGTAAAGAACATATAGACTAATGTAAGTAATACCTTAAGTTCATGTCTTTGGTTGGGATGTTTTGTTCATGAGTGTTTAGTGGTATTTCAAAGGAATCAATGTCTAAAACAGAAATAAAAATCACCAAGAATGGACCAGTGATGGGAATGTATGATGAACCAAAAAATATGTTTAATATAATTTGGCACAACTGAGGTGATTAAAAAAAGATAGTAGTTCGTTTATTTTTACAAGTATTTAATATTCTATCTTATTTTCCACCACAAACAATTTAAACTTTTCCATATTGGTATGATCCCGGCCGATAACTCTTTGTAGTAGCCTGGGAGAATATGGAAGACATTGTCAGTATTGGAACGTGGTGGCTTTATCACTTTTCATTGGGCCATTTTTAAAACATGGAAAGATTGAATAAAATAAGACCATGGAAGGACTAATGGTGAATGTGGGTTTGGTATGAAGCATGGATGTTAATTAATCACACATGTTCTCTGAGTTCCATTGTGAAAGGAGATCTGGTCTATGGGGAAAGAAGCACTAAAAGGGAGATCTTGTTCCTGGAATTTTGTGATTGTATTGTTATTCATGAACCAATGAATAATAAATGAATGAAGAGATAAAGGAAGAAAAACATTTTTGGATCACTGATGAGTACCATGGAGTATCTGAAACAGGATCTTTGATTACACTCATATGTAACTCTGAGGCCCATTACAAAGAGACCCGTAATTATCCTTTTTTGGGAAATGAGCCCATGGTACCTTGTCATTGGGCTTTTCTGGTTCTTGGGGATGAATTGTATTTTTATCATAAAATCAAACCATAAATAAAAAAGTATCGGTGAGTGAAAAAAAAGGGTAAATCATGTACTTATTAAGGAATGTAATGAGACATGGATTATATTAACACTTATCTGAGACTCCCAATAAATTCATCATCCAGGCTTTTACTAATCTAGTAAGGGATATACGGTCATTTGTACATGAGAGTCAAAATTTTTGTTCTGTGTTGGTGGTGGGTTGCTGACTGATTATTAATATTTTATTAAGAAAATGATACAAAATTTGGAAATAACATTCATTGGGGATCAGGCAGGTGGGAGGGCGAGGGAAGGGATGGGTAAATTCACACTTAATGAGTGTGGTGCGTGCTGTCTGGGTGATGGGCATGCTTGTAGCTTTGACTCGGGTGGTGCAAAGGCAATTTATGTGACCAAAGTGTGTGTGTCCCTGTAATATTCTGCAATTAAAAAAAAAAAGATAATGAAATGTATTTACTTATATAAATAGTTGTTTAAATAACCATATAATTTAGATCCTAGCAGAGATCAATGATGAGAATATTAATACAATCTTATTTTTGATTTAACTGATTTTTATGAAAATAATAAAAAAAGAAGCAAGTCTGTTATTCCTGAGGGCAATGACTATGGACAGATACAAATATTTTTCAATGTTCTTGTCCAGTGCTGAGAGCACAAATACTGATGTCTGTTTATATGAGAAAGAAGGCATTCTTTTATGTCTCAATTTATTTTTGAAAGTCAGCAAACCATGGGCCAATTAGGAACAAATGTTATGATATGAGAATATTGATTAATGTTTTTTTTTCCATGATAGATGTTCTAAGAAAAATTCTAGGCTATTCCATTTTTTTGAAAGACATACATAGACCTTTCCAGGTTATAGTAATTTAGTTTCTTAGAAAAATGAGAACATGTTTTTAAAAACAGGCTTTTCTTCTCTATAGAATGAAAAGCACATAGCTGGTTTTATTATCCTCTAATCATGAAGACCATAACTGTTCCTTCTGGACTAAGGCGCATAAAGACTGACGTAAGTAAACATCAGCACCAAGGCCGATGTTTCATTCTGGGCTTTGATGGTGTTCATGCACCGGAGCCCGCTAAATTATCCCGATAAACTAAATGGCTAAATAAGACATGAAATTAAGGAATGCCAATCATGGACCGATAATTGGAATCTGTCATGAACAAAAATTTATGATTAATTCAACCACCACGGAGAACCTCAGAGGTGGAAGGCATTTCACGTATTGTCAGAGTACTTGAAATTCCCATTTAATGTTTTTGCTGCAGTTGCTTAATATATTCCTTCACTGACAAACAATTTAAGTTGTCAGCTTTTTGAGGTATATAGCATGTGTCAGTTTTCTCAATTGTGGGCTAAGGTGGGAGGCCCGTGGTTGTCGATTACACCAGCATTAATAGACAAGTCAAGTGGGAGAGGACCAAGTAGATGCCGATCATGAGCGTGGGACTGATAGGAAGCCAGGGTGCTGATGAATCCCACGCCTAAACCTGAGGTTCTTCGTGACAAGTGGTCTAGTCTATATTCTCTTGCATGAAAGGGAGCAATGAACAGATCTTTGTTCTATTTAAGCCTTTTGTTCTCAGTTTTGTGTCATTAAAGGGTATCGATCGTACAATTTTCATTTGTGAAACCATGAATGGCTGAGCCAGTTGAAGGAGGTAGAAACAAATGAAGAAATAGAAAGCCAAGCCCGGATCGATGATGAGTATAGGTGGAGGACTCTGAATCAACACCCATGATTAAGCCCTCTGTTTACTCTGAGATCTGTTACTGAATGAGAAATAGCCAATATTCTGTGTAGAAATTACCTAGCAAAAGTTAGGAAAATTCAATAAACTTGTTCCTGGGCTTTTGTGGTTCAAAGATAGGAAATGTATTATTTCAAGTGAATCATGCATAAATAAATAGAGAAGTGCATACAGCAAAGATTAACAGGCCTACTCGAGGTGCAATTCGTTGAGTGTAGTAAAGTATTATTAATATTAATGCCTGCAATAAAACAAGTGTAATTATTAATCTGAAGTAAAATCCTCCTTTACATGGAGCCTATTAGTATCTTAGTTAAGACACAATTTTTTTTATTTGTAGTTTATTGGTTTTTTTTTTTAATTAAGAAAAGGGGAAGTGTTTGCATCAGCTAGTAATCTATTATATAACTGTTTACTTACTAGTTGTTTATATAGGCAGATATTTGTAATCAGAGTTCATATTCTTGGGTTAGGTAGTAGACTCAATAGTATTTATTAGATTATTTAAAACTAAACGTTCAATATAGGGCTAATAAAAATTGTATTTTTGAGTAATTTTTTTTATTAGTCTAGTTCCACTTGACCATTAAAAAGATCTAAATCTATTTTAAATCTACTTTTTCCTTCCTAGTGTGAACACAAGGCAGCTGATTTAATCATTCAATAAAGAGTGTTATCCTGAGTAAGGGGCATAGACACTAATATAAGTAAGTCCCTTATTTCATGTGCTTGTTTTGAATGGTTGCTAAAGGTCTATATGCATTAAATAAATAAAACACTCCAAGCACGGACCAGTGATGGGAATGTGTTGAACCACAAACTATGTTTAACCTAAATTAGCACAACTGAGGTAATTTTAAAGGAAGTTATTTAACTTACTCTCAGAGCAGTTTGTTATTATTCTTTATTTTACACTGTGGTTGATTTGCACATTCTCATATGGGCGGAGATACTGGCTGGGTCTTTCGGGGCCGCCTGCAAGACTGCCGCTTGCTTGGTGAGTGTTTCAGAAGTGATGGAAGACGGTGGTTTCATTATTTTTCATTGAACCACCTTTGACAAGAGCCTAAAATTCCACGCTCTTGTTTTTGAGCTTTTATGATGGTGTTATTTGTGAATTGGTAAATCAATCAATAAATGAAAAAAAAATGCCCACCATGGGCCAATGATGAATAGCATGGGGTTTCTGAAACAATTCTGATTAAACCCGTCTGCAATTCTGAGGTCCATTATAAAAAAAAAAAGACACCTCATTATTTTTCATGGGGAATGAGTATACAGAACCCTGTTCAGGGGCCTTTGTGGTTTGAGGGTATGAATTACATTATTATAATAAAATTTGCCCATGAATAAAGAATTATGCCAATGAGTGAAGAATAAGAAAGATATGCATGCACTTATATTTTAAGGCATGTAATTAAACATGGATTATTATTAAGACGATTTTGAGATTCTTAGTCCCGATAAATTAGTAGTCCAGGCTCTTATCGCTTCGGCAAGGAACATATGGTCATCTGTACACAGGACTGAATGTATTTTTGTTCTCTGTTGAGGCAGGTTGCATATTGATCATTTCATTAAGGAAAAGGAAATATATTTACATAAATAAATAGTTGATTGAATAATTATGTAATTGAGAGAGAGCTTGGAGCGATGATGAGACTTTTATACAACCACACTTATGATTAATGTTATCTTTTTATGCAATTATATCTAAGCAAACAAACATTAAACAGACCTGGTTGCTTACTGGATTCTACAGTGTTCATTATACTCTTTAAAACAAAAAATTATGTTAGTTAATAAAGAGAAAGTAGTACTTTCTCTTCCCAAGTGTTCAGGATAGGGCACAAACCAAGGCTTATGGTTAATTGATTACTACACAGCTAGGGTTCATTGAAAACAGCTAAACGTAGACTAATTGTTTTTAAAATTTGCTTTATATACTTCAGAATGAAGACATTCTACCCGATTGCGTTCTTGTCTTCTGGTGAAGATGTTGCCTTTCACCTCCATGGATAAGGAGAGAAGAAACCCATGCAGGTAATATTCAAAGTTTATCTTCTCTCTTGGGGGACTCGATCATGTGTAGTTATGGAAGTATTTCAAAGAAATAAATGACTGCATACCTCAACAGTTCAAAGGTCATGCATTGAGCAGGGATGGAACTGTGTTGTGAATTAAGAATCGTGATTAATCCATTTCAGCACAACTGAATTCATTAGGACAAAAAGATGAAAGGCGTATCTGCCATTTTCGGCACGCCTTAATATGCTCTTTTATTTTTGTGCCACAGTGGATTTAAATAGATTTCCACTGAAATTGTTTTAGACTGTTCCCCCATTCGAGGGAGGACATAAGAGAATGGAAAATCTTGCCTTTTCCTTAGCTGTGATATAAAATGGTAGTTTATTGTACTATCCTTAAAATATAGGCGTTAAAGAGGCCCAAGCATGGTCCAGGGGCTGATACGGAATTCACGCGGGGCAAGGAAGTGGATTAATTCACCTTTGCAACACTGAGGCTCATTACACAGAGGTCCTGTAGTTCTACGGGATACAGATATATTCACATTTTTTAAGGATCTTTTTTGCTTCTAATCCATGGACAGTGGTTGTGCAATTAGTATAATGAACGAGCAGATCAAGAACAGTATACCTGCATGAAAGCACAGAATACCGTGTCCGGATCGATGATGAGTATGCGTGGGGCATCTGAATCAACTACTCTGATTAAACCCTGTCTGTGACTCTGAGGTCCATTGCATCAGTGGGAAATGTGCTTACGGAGCAAATCAGACACAGTCAACGGAAGTGTTCTTGGTATTTTTTGTTCGTGGGTATAGATTGTCTTAATGTAAGCAAATCAATGAATGAATAAAGAAGAGTACAAATAAAGACAAGGAGGACTACACCTCCTTCAATTAGGACAGGAACAAATGAATCAAAGGTTATTTATTGTTAACACATTTCTGAAATTTTGAGTTAAATAAACTAGACTAAGCCTTCTCCCCCTTGGAGATCATATAAATAGACATGCTCTCAATGTTCTGCACTAGTGGTGAGTTTCTGGTTGCATGTCTTATCTTTATAAAGAGATAAAACATTTATATAATTAAGTGATGTTTTTAGTATAATAATATTTAATATATAAAAAATAGCCAATATAATAAATATTTGTTTCAAATAACAACTTTATTAAAAATCATGCTAAACACATTAATACAAGATTATTTTAAAAAGATGATTTTAATAAATAGCAATTTAATATAATTAACAATAAGGATTCAAATACTAATGTTTAGATTGTTGAAACAAGGAAAACATCTAAGCATGAGCATTGGAAATGTGAATATAATAATTAGAAACCCTCTTGTATTCACTGATTTTTGTTTAAAAAGAAAAATGCAAATGCATTTTTTGATGATTTTGGGGAGTGATAGTGAATAGGTACATGTTAGTGTTTCTAAGGTTTTCATCGTGTGTTCTTAGGGTTCATGAATAGTGGTGCTCTTATTATAAGCGAGTAAAAGAATAATTTCATGTCTCAATTCATTGTTTAAACGAGGGCGAACCACGCAGTAGGGAGCAGTGTAGTAATGCATGAAGGAGCGTGGTTAATCCTGTCTAGCCTATTGAAGTCCACTGTAAGGGCCCAGTTCTTTCCTTCTATATGGAAAGGTCACGTAGACCCACTCTTGAGACACGCTTTGCTATTCATATTTAAATTCAAATTAATTTAAAGTAAAAGTTCAGTTCCTCAGTCACACTAGCCACGTGCCAAACCACTTGTGGCCAGTGGCCGCCGTGCCGGACAGCACTGGTAGAGGACCGCTGTGTCTTCATGAAAAGTTCTGTCAGCGCAGACGAGGCTCACATAGACAGTGGCAGGCGATAGAATTTAGTTTTAGGTAGCAGGTGGCTCTACCATTTTGTATTTTCTTTAGAAAAAAGAGTAGATAATTAAATTATTAAATAATGAATAAATTAATAAAAATAAATTAAAAATAAATTAATTAAAAATCAGAATTATTAAATAAGTGAATAAATAAATGAATCATTAAATACATGAATTAAAGTTTGGTCCATTGGTCGGATGATGTCATAAAACAAGAATTTAAATTCATCCTATTGTGCAAAAGTTTTCCCCATGGAAGACTTATCAGCCCTTTGTGCCAGGGGTACCTAGATAGATATTAATAATCAATCTTCCTGTGTTGGGTGGTAGGTTCAAAGATTTTCATGATATTATTTCTTATTGAAAATTAAGTCAGTACATGAAAAGGATAGCACTGTAGGGTTGAAGATGAAAATTTGGCACAAACCACTGTTCATGGTTAATCTAGTACTGCAGAAGTAACTTCTATTTAAAAATCTGCTAAACATTTACACTTTCTATTCTTTTCGAAATCTGTCTTTTCCTCCAGAGCGGGCAGCGTACCACGTGGGATTTGGTCGTTCCCCTGCGGTGAAGAGTGTGGCTGTTGCTTCGGTGGGTGAGGAGCAATGTCACTACAAGAGTTTCTGCTCTGGGTTTGTGTGGTTTTTTCATGTGCGATCCTTGGAGAATGGAACAAAAGGCCATAGACACAAAAATGAAATAGTAGAACAGGGAGCAAGGGCCAGTGGTAGGAACGTGTTGTAGCCAAGGAGTAGGATTACCCCTTTCAGTACAACCGGGGTTCATTTTTAAAAGAGATGGAAAGAATTTGATTAATTTTCAGAACTGTTTGATATTCCGTAGTATTTCTGTACCACCGGTGATTAAAGCATTTCCGTGTTGGTAGAGATTCAGGCTGTTTACTGTCCGTGTTCTAGTTGTGGGACACCATTGTGGATTTTGGTTGTTCATTATACCGTCTTTAAATTTGGACAAATTTAATGAACGTGGCTCAGTCGTGGACCATTTCCATCGATCGTAGTGACACACAGCAAGGTTTATTGTTATTTCAGGTGTGCAGTGTTAAGGTCTAGTCTGAGAGCCTTGTGGGAATGGAACCTAGAGACGTATTAGAGTCAGATCAAGGGTATTGTTCTTGGGAATTTGTAACTTGTAGGAATAGGAAGGTATAATTGAATGGAGAAAGAATGCCAACCCTGGGCCAATGATGAGATTGGAGGGTGTCTGAGTCAAACACTTTGATAAAAGCCGTCTGCAACTCTGAGGTCCGTTTCGTAAAGTGGCCTCCCGCTTCCCTTCTGTGGAGATGAGCTTGTAGCAGAAGTTCAGACTATTCAGATATCTTAATCATGGGTGTTCATAGTTTCTGGGTATAAACTGAATTTTTATAAGTAAATCAATGTGTAAATAAACAAAGAAATCTATGAATGGGTAATTATAAGGAAAGCTTGGCATGGAGCAATTAAGATAGTACCTAATGATGCATGCATTATTGTTATATATTTCTGTATCACTGAATTCCAGTGATATATATTAATAAAAGCCGCCGTCCTTTCCTGGAAGTATGCAGACAGATGTATGTAAGGCTCAATATTATTGTTTGATGTATGTGTTTGTTTACTGATTGGTTTTATTTAGAGAAGGGAAAAATTACATAAATAAATAATAGATTAAATAGCTATTTAATTGGAAATAAGAATGAGCATAATTCATCTCATTATTAATAATTAAGTTATTATTAGGGAAGTATTATTCACTGAGTTTTATCAAAAACAAGAAAAAAATCTAGTTTTTAAATCTCTGTGGGTAATGTAATGGACATATGGAAACAGCAGTGTTATTTAAAGTGATTATCTGATGTTAATAAATTCCCATATAGTGATGAATTGTTGCATGTAAATAAGATATGTCATCCCGGTTAATTTTTTGAAAGAGGGCAAAACATAGCCCAGTAAGAGGTAAAAATAATGATTAGTCATTGTCTATACTACTGATGCTCTATTCCTAGTTTGGGTATGGGAATATAGGTACTTAAACATAAATAGCATTTCTGTGCTGTGTTGTTGATGGGTTTACGTGTGTGCGCACATGTGTGTATTAGTATATGTGGATGTATAATCAAATATTCCACGGGTCGTTCCATAAATGAATAAATAAAACAATGAATGATTAAATTAATATGTAAGTAGGGTCAAACATAGACCGCTAGTGAAAATATGCCATGAGTCATGAATTTAAATTTATCCATTTCTACATGAGTTAAGTCCATCAAATGAAAGATTTTCTAAGTTCTTGCCTATGTGGGTAGCAGTATAGACAGCTATGTAAGTAGTAATAGCTGTTGTTTTAAGTGATGAATTGAACAGTACTTATTGCATTATTTAAAATTAATAGTTGAATTAATAAATCAAAATAGGTGATGTTCTTGGATCAGTGACGAAAATGGGACTTGAATCAACTTTATGATTAATTTAATACCACACAACTAATGTTTTTAAAATCAGTGTCAATCTGTATTGTTCATTCTTTTGAACATTGATATTTGACTCCACAGACCAAAGACCATGGCTGATTGAATCAGTTTCTGCTGATGAAGATCTTGGCTGGTCCCTTTGTGGGTAAGAAACCTAAAGACTTAAGTAAATCACAGTAAAAAATCTTGTCAATTGGGGTCAATTTTTTTGTGTGTTCTTTGAATTATTTAAAGTAAGTCTTATATAGACCAATGATATGAATGTGTCACGAAATAAAAATTATGGCTAATCCAATTAAGCACAATTATGGTTAAAAATAAGATGGAAGACATTCGTTTTCATAGCTGATTAACAATTCATCTTATTTTTACTACATTTAAGATTTATTCAGTAATAAAATAAACACTGTGCTGTCCAATGTGGTTGCCCCTATCCACATGTGACTATTTATATTTAAAATAATTAAAGGGAAGTGAATTTTTAAATTCAATTCTTAGTTACAGTAGCCTCATTTCCAGTACTGAGTGACCACACTGGAGAATGCAGTTATATTACATTTAAATTGCATGCAAAGTCCTGCTACACAGCTCCTCTGTGAGGGAGAAGCATGCTGAGAGGCGGAAGATGGTTGGAATGGGATGGCTAGCAACAAGAATGTTAATTGATCCATACGTGCTTCACGGAGGGCCATTACAGAAACAAATTTGATCCATTGGGAAAAGATCTAGTCTATGAGAAAAGAGCCTGTAAACAGATGTTGGTTATATTCAAGGCTATTGTTCTTGGCTATTAGAAAAATTCATGAGTATTGATTTTATTACTGCTAGTGAATCAATGAGTGAATCAATAAACAAAGGTATAAAGGAAGAAAAAGACTGCTTATCCTGGATCGATGATGAGTACCCTGGGGTGTCTGAATCAAGGATTTTGATTAAACCCCTAACTCTGAGGTCCATTGCAAAAAGATTCCTGTTCATTGTCTTCATGGGAAATGAGCTTATGCCAGGATTTTGTTCTTGGGCTTTTGAGTATGGATTGTATTTTTTTCAGTGAAGGAGTGCATGAATAAATCAAAGGAAGTACTATATAAATAAATAAAGACAAAATGGGTTATTCTTGGTGCAAATACGAGAGTATGTAATGCCATAAGAGTCATTACTAATACGTTTCTGAAGCACTAAGTTCTAGTAAAATAAATTGATCAAAGCTGACCCTTTTGGGTAAGGAACATTTAGATAAATGGATGTAATACTTATCAATGAATCAATAGGTATGCCACTCATAGTTTAAATATATGACTAGGACAGATATTTATTTCTGAAGAATTATTGTTGACTTGAACTGAATTAAAAACATTCGGATCTAGGTTTCCTGTCTGTCTAATCGACCTGTTTTTGTGTTTGTTTTGTATGCCACAGAATGGACGCACAGGGATTCACCCATTCTCTAGCGACGACGGTCTGCTTGTTGTCTTTTGTGTAATGTTTGTAGAAACCTACGTAAGTGCCAAAGTGGTTACTTCTGGTCTGGGGATGTGTTGTGAGTATTAACTCTATTATTGCAGAGGGATGAATGGCTACATATAAACATAAAATGAAGAAAAGGTATGTGTGGACCAATCCAACATACCTATAGTCATTTAAGGAGAAAAAAGCAAGACCATTTTATTCACTTTTATAGTTAATTATTTTAAGTTAGTTAATTAGTATAGAAATTAATTATTCAATTTTATTTGAGTAACAGTTGATTTAAATCTTCCTTTATTTATAAAGACATAGTTTAGTCACATTCCAAGATGTAAGATATTGTCAGTGTTTTGAGTGTGGGTAAAATAGTGGGTTCCTAGTTAGTTGTTTATTGCTACATCTTTAAAATACGGACAAAATCAATGGCAAATGATCCAGCCTTAACCAATTAGGAATATGGGATCTGTATGAATCCGGGATGATTATTAATCTACTAATCTGCAAAACTGAATCTATTATAGGGAACTATCTGGTTTCCTCTGTAAGAAATGATCTATGGAAAGGTATTAGGATAGTCTAGTTTTTTGTTATTGGGTTTTTGTGATTCTGAAGTATTGATTATATTATTAATTTAATCATTGAAACATGAGCAAATGTATAATTAATGATGACAAATACTAAACTGGGACCAATGATGGGCTTTGGGTGGTGTGAGTCAAGGATTATGATTATTCCAAATACGCACCAGCAACATCCATTTCCAAGAAAGATGGTCTATTCTTGTGGGAAATGAGCCTGTAGACAGACGTAATAGTACTCATAGAAGGTTTAAAGTTTTTAAAAATTTGTGTAAATTTAAGGAGTACAAATGTAATTTTGTTACATGCATAGATTGCATCGTGGTGATATCAGGGCTTCGAGGCCCCCATTGTAACTATGATGTAATCTCCCAACATCTACCCCCTCCCTAAGTGCACCAATGATTGAATCAAGACACTAATATATAAAAGAAAGAAGCAACGAATCTATTAGAGGAGAATATATTGAAAAAGTAGTTATTTTACAAATATTTCTGAAGAAATGAGGTCCACTAAAAATGGATGGAGCATGTTACACTTTGGAGGAGGAGCATGTAGACAGATTTTTGTCATAGTCAATGTGGTTCTTCTGGTTATAGGGTGAATTGGTAGTTTTTCATTTTATTAAAAGAACAAAGTAAAAAGCTATTAAATAAATAAAAGATTAGCCCACTAAGTAAACAAAAGAGGGCCAAACCGTGACCATTAAGAACAGGTTCCTGTTCTATATAACTACTGTCCAGATACAGAAAAGACCCAGGCTCTGTCCACGTGGAGTACTGTACGTGTAGACAGGTATATGTTATATTCTAGTTCTGAGTTGCTGGTTTGTTTACCCTGTTAATTTTGTTTAGAAATGTGAATAGATGATTAAATTAATCCACGAGGAAGTGCAGACACAAATGCATACCTACAGAGGTATACATACTTACACATTCATAAGCAAGGCAAACCGTAGACCATGGATGAGACTGTTCTATGAAACAATCATTTAGATTACTGATAATTCTATTTAAATGTACTCCATTTAAAAGTTGACTTAAGTTATTGTTACCTGCATGGGGAGGGGCATGGAGACATTATGTATATTAGCTATAGTTCTTTTTCTTGTCTTGGGTGGTGGAGTTAATTGGACTTATTAGTCTATTAAAATTATCTTTGAGCTAGTCCGAGGCTGATCATAAAGCAGTGCTCAAACTCTGTTCCACCTCGAGGATTTTGGTTAACCCAGTAACACTTGGCCTCCATACAAAGAAAATAAATCTCCGTGGTTTCATTCTTTCTAACATCTGCTTTGTAATTCACAGAGTGGAGGTACGAGGGCTGATTCAATCATCCCCCACGCATGAAGGTTTTGGTGGTTACCTATTTGGGTATGGAGTGAGTAGGCTGAGGTAAGTAATTCTTAAGTCTCATGACAAGGATCTTGCCAATGCTTTTTTTTTTTTTTTTTTTTTGAGACAGAGTCTCACACTGTTGCCCAGGCTAGATTGCCATGGTGTCAGCCTAGCTCACAGCAACCAAAAACACTTGGGCTCAGGCCATCCTCCAGCCACAGCCTCCCCAGTAGCTGGGACTATAGGCATGTGCTGCCATGCCCAGCTAATTTTTCTATTTTTAGTAGAGATGGGGTCTCGATTTTGCTCAGGCTGGT
>CAUYPO010046193.1:0-34895 GCA_963574435.1 Cheirogaleus major
ACCTCATGCCACTAGCTTTGACAGTCCCAACCTCTAATTGAGTTTCTACACAAACTTGTTAAGAAGTTTGATATAGTCTGTCTTCTGCCTCCAACTCTCCAGTGTCATGGGCAATCTGAATAACCATGGGGATGAGCCATTCAACTCCCAGCCTTCACTTGAACTTCTTGACTTTAGTACTCGACACTCTACTCCACACTGGCCACCCCATAGCAAGGTGTTTGCTCATCACAGTACTGGAACAGTGAATACAGGTGAGGCTGCAAGGCCACCAGCTCACCCAAGGCCTGAGTCTGCATTCTCAGAGATAGTGTTGTTTTTCCAACACCAGCATGACCTTGCAAGTCACAGTCACCTCCCCAGGGGCTGGAGAGTCATGAACATGGGGTCCTGAGTCCCACTGAGCAAAGGTGTCAAAGGGAACTCCAAGGCCTTAGTGAAGCAGGCTGAATACCCCAACCCACCAACGGGCAGTGGGAGGCAACTTACTGGCCTCACTGCATCCACACAAGTGGCCTCCTATGGAGCTGAAAGATTCTCCTGTGGATTTGTCAGCTTTTTCAGGGAGTGGGGGATTGCATTGTAATTATAATTACCTATTGTCTTGTTAAGTTTTTTAAATATAGAACGAAAAAGAGTTGAAGAGGTGATTTAGGAGTTGTCAGAATGAGAGCTCACAGTCAGCAATGGCTGCCCATGTCTCCTCCCAGGAGGGCTGTGAAAGGCCATGGCAGACCTTAGGCAATGACCTTGAGCAGGCCCCAGGACATAGTGAGGTAGAAACGAGTTCATACGTTCCGTGGGACAGCAAGAAATACCTAGTAGCATGACTGGATGGGCCTTGCAGTGTGCAGGGACGAGTTCTTTCATCTCTGCTGGATTTGTCACTCTGGCGGGCTGCTGGGATCATTGAACTTGGACCATTTCTCCATATGAGCTGGGGAGCCAGGCCCCGTCCTACCAGGTAGACTAGGTGCATTCTCTCTCCGTACATCTCTGCTTGTCTGCCAGCTGGTGACCACTCATGGACGACTTAATGATAGGCGATCTATTCCAGAGGGCAATATTTCCCTCCTTTCTCCCCAGATTCAAGGTGGCTCTCTTTGTAGCCTCCAGTTCCCTTAAGACTATGGTCCCTAGACACATGCTAGAGCTCCCTGCATAGTGCAAATATAATTTTTCCACCAACCAAGAGTTCCTCTCACCATGATATATCTTTTCAAAAAGTTCTGGCACAGTTTCATTCAAGGGAAAGAGAAGAATTGAGTTCATTGTTCATATGTATTTTTAAGCAACCAATTTTGGTTTTTAGAATTAAACAGTTGTAGGAAGGAAAAAAAAAGGAATAATATAGATGATTTTCCCATGTCATTTTTTTTTTTCCTTTTTTTTTTTTTTGAGGCAGAGTCTTACTTTGTTGCCTGGGCTAGAGTGCCGTAGCGTCAGCCTAGCTCACAGCAACCTCGAACTCCTGGGCTCAAGCAATCCTGCTACCTCAGCCTCCCTTGTAGCTGGGACTACAGGCACACGCCACCATGCCCGGCTAATTTTTTCTATATATTTTTAGTTGGCCAATTAATTTATTTCTATTTTTTAGTAGAGATGGGGTCTCGCTCTTGCTGAGGCTGGTCTTGAACTCCTGACCTCGAGCGATCCGCCCGCCTCAGCCTCCCAGAGTGCTAGGATTACAGGCGTGAGCCACTGCACCCGGCCTTCTCATGTCATTTTTTTAAGGATCAGATGCTATACATGATAATATACTGCCATTGGAGATGGCAAGATATTTTTCTCCCAACATCTTTAAAAAAGTAAAATAAATACTCATCTGCTCCCTGATGGTATAATAGCCAAAAATGTCAGAAAAGCAATAGAAAGCATCACATCATCATTTGTAAAGACCTCTTCCCACCATTCATTTCCTCTTTTGCATATGTCAGAGGAAGGACAATGAAATGGTAAAAATGGAAAACAAGATTCAGAAAGTAACACCTTCAAAATGAAAATCTATAATCCTTTAAAATGTTCTCTGGAAAGATATTCCCTCTTGCATTGAAATTACCTTAACAAATTAAGAGCTGAAAGGAATCTATATGTTAATAAGCCTTCCTAAAACGTGTGCAAGGCATGGGATGGGGTGCATGCACAGCAGCGCCCAGCGGGGTCACCTTCAGGGTCAGCCTCACGGCGTTGCAGTTCTCCTGCAGCGGGTTCAGCTTCAGCGTCTCCCCGAGGTTGCTGCAGCCGGTCGACTGGTGCTGCAGCTCACAGCAGACGCACACCTCCACACTGTCAAACTTAATCTGGACAGAGGAACACAGACAGACCTCACCGTTAACACGACAGTCGGGCCCTCGCGGGTACGCTTGAGTGACACAATTGAGAACACTTGAAAATGGCTCAGTTCAAAGCAGCCTGCTTCAGTTATCTTTAAGTAATGAAGCAAAAACGATTTCCATTGACCCAGGCCAGGAAGAACACCACCAGGAATTACTTCACATTCCTATTTTGTAAGCAAGGAATAAAAAAAGAAAAAGTACATTTGAAAGAACCTAAAGGGTCAGTTACAGAACACTGCAGAGGGATTACAGAATGAGTTAAAAGTCAATAAACTGAAGGTCACTCGTATTGATTTATGCTGGAGACATGACATAGCTCTGTGCCTCAGCCCATTCTCCTCCCGTGGTCAGAAGTTTCCCGTCTTACTTCATGGCCTAGGAAACTCCGGCTCATCCATCCAGACCCAACTCTAGCTCCATCCTTGAGGCTTTGTCGGGTTTCCCGCCCCCATTGCTACTGGAGACTCATTTTGTCAGCTACGATTACATCTTATCATCACAATGTTGACAATGCCCATAAATTACAGGTGTTCAATAAATGCAGAATAAATAAAAATGGCTTGGAAAATTAAAAACCATGGAAAGAAAGAAATGCATTTTAAGTATTTAAAAAAGCATCATTAGACAAAGAGAGAATGCAAACATCTCAGTGATAGGGAAGAGAACAGGGTTCCCAACGCTTGAAGGGAAAGTGGATTTTAAAAAAATAAAAGCCTTAGCGGGGCCAGATGTGATGGCTCACGCCTGTAATCTTAACACTCTGGGAGGCCAAGGCGGGTGGATTGTTTGAGCTCAGAGTTCAAGACCAGCCTGAGCAAGAGTGAGACCCCGTCTCTGCTAGAAAATAAATATAAAGAAATTAGCTGGACAACTAAAATATACATATATATAAAATTAGCTGGGCATGGTGGCTCATGCCTGTAATCCCAGCTACTCGGGAGGCTGAGACAGCAGGATTGTTTGAGCCCAGCAGTTTGAGGTTGCTGTGAGCTAGGCTGATGACACGTCACTCTACTCAGAGTGACAGAGTGAGACTCTGTCTCAAAAAAAAAATAAAGGCTTAGCGGTGCAGTGGTGTGCTGCCTGCAGTCCCAGCTACTTGGGAGGCTGAAGCAGGAGACTGCTAGAGCCCAGGAGTTCAAGACCAGCCAGCGCAACATAGTGAGACCCCATCTCTGAAAATAAATAAGTCTTATATGTAACATTATTAAAAAAGAAAATTTGTAAAATCTATACAGTTTAATTCAAAATAATACCTAACATGAAACAAATTACTTTTCTTAGACAAAGAGGTACCTTACTTTTCAATAAAGAATAATTTCTTTTACACCAGCTAACTCAAAGTGCAAATATTTTTCAGACAAATATTGGCGATTTATGACTGTAACAAATGATTTTTCATTGCACAAGCTATTGCCAAGGGTGATGCTATAAAACCTCTATGTATCAATGTCTGCCATTCCTAAATACGCAGATCCAGAAATGCAAAGGTGTTGTTCATCCAAAGGGCTCAGCTTTCACTTTCCCAGGCTAGGTGGAGCCTCACCCCCTGCCAGGCCCTGTCCATGTCAGGCGGGCTTTGTGACTAGCTTCCACCAGCAGAATATGGGTACAAGTGACATATGTTCTGAACCTAGACCTCACAGGCTTCAAGCACCCTTTCCCCAGAGCTTCTGACCTTCAGCAAGAGAAGAACAGGCCCCATGGAGCTGCCAGCCCCCAAGCCTGGGCCCAGAGGGAGACCCACAGAGCACGAACTGTTCTGCCCTATGGTACATGCACACACAACATTACTAGGTAAGGCCAGATTGTTTTGAAACAAATTATACTCCCGCCAATGGGGTATGAAAGTTCAAGTTGATCCATACCCTCACATTGTTTGGTAATGTTAGACTTACACATTTGTGTTCATGTGGTGAGTAATCAAAGAATGTCTAATTTGGGGGGATGGGCCTGTTGTTATCTTTACCCATTTTCTTAACCATTCACATTGTGAAACATAACATACATACACAAAAAGTGCACAGAGCAAACACATTCAGTTCAATGATTTATCATTAAGCCAGCACCCACGGGACTATGGCCAGCTCCCCAGAAGGCCTTTCATGCCTCACCACCCATCATTCCTCCCCCTACTGCACCAAAAGCTCACCATATTCCTCATTTTTTTGGTAATAATTTCTAGGATTCCACCTTTATACTTTTACTATTTACATTACAATTTAGTTTCACCTGTTTTTCTAACTTGATATTAATGGAATCATATAATATTTTTAGAATTTGTCTTCTTTCATTCAAAATTATGAGATTCATCAATGTTATTGCATATAGGTGCAGTTGATTCATGTTCACTGCTGTTAGTATTATACTATATGAATACCCTGCTAATTATATATCAATTCTCTTGCTGGACATTTAGATTGTTGCCAATTTTTGGCAATTAAGAGTAATGCTGCTATAAAATTCTGGATTATCTCTTGGTGCATATGCATGCACATTTCTTTTGGGTATGAAATACCTATTAAACGGAGCTGCTGGGTTCCTTAGGATCTTCAACTTTAGCAGGGAATGTATAACCATTTTCCAAAGTGGTTGTGCCAATTTGTATACCCACCAGCATTGCACGAGGATCCCCATTGCTCCACATCCTGGCTTATGCTTTGGAGATTCAGTCTTTTTAATTTTAGCCAGGAAGGTACTCAAAGAGGCACTTCCCCAAATTGAGGGACTAAGCCAAGAAAAAAAGGGAAGAAATGGTCTAATACAGGAAAGAGAGAGAATTCTAAGATAATGGGGAAAGGATGTCTTAGCCTGGTAAACACACAGACTGCCTATAGGTTGACTAGTCCAGATGGAAACAGGAAACAGAGGCTCAGTGGAACTGTTTCTAAAAAGAAAATATAACTGACAGAACACCTGATGGGTAGGATCATATTCAGAGGAGATTTTCAATTCTCTTGGGGAGTTTGAGGGTAAATTAGAAACAGAGACATGGGACACTAAAAAAACAATAAAATAAAATGATTTTAACTTCATAATAAAAGACGAATCATACATAGTAAATGGTTTTGCTGCATATGTGGCTTGCAAATATCTTCTCACACTCCATAGATTATCTTATCATCCTCTTAACAGGGTCATGTATAGAGCAAAAGTTTTAAATTTTGATGCAAGTCCAACTTACAAAGTTTTGCCCTTACACTTTGGGGGTTTATCTAAGAACTCTTTGCCTAGCCCTAGATCCTAAAGATTTTCTGCTACATTTTTTTCTAAAGATTTTAGAGTTTTATTTTTACATTTAATTTTATGATCCATTTCCAGTTAATTTTTATATAAGATATGAACTTAGGTTGAAGTTGATTTTTTTTTTTTTGCCTATCGATGTCCAACTGCTCCAACATTTGTTTAAAAAGCTAACTTTTCTCCATTGAATTGTTTTGATCTTTGTCAAAAATCAGCTGGACATATTTGTGTGGGTCTGTGTTCTCTCTTCTGTTCAGTGGATATGTCTCTCCATTGACCACAAAATCTTGATTACTGTGACGATAAGCCTGGAAATCGAATGGACTGATTCCCCCCATTTTATTCTTCCTTTTCCAAATTAGGTCTGCCTTTTTGTACATATTTTAGAATAAGATTGCCTATGTCTACCAAAAAATCTTGCTGGGATTTTGATAGGAATTGCATCCAACCTATATATTAATTTGGGGAGAACTGACATCTTCACTATGCTGAATCTTCTAATTCATGCACACAGTATGTCTCTCCATTTATTTAGACTTGATTTATTTCATCATTGTTACACAGTTTTCAGTGTATAAGTCCTGTGTTTTATTAGACTTACATCCATGTATTTCTTTGTATTTCCCCCAAATAACTGGTACTGTATTTTTAATTTCACTATCCCTATGCTCATTGTTAATATAGAGAAATACAGCTGAATTTTGTATGTTTATCTTGCATCCTGAAACCTTACTGAACTCACTTATTAGTTCCAGAAGGTTTGTTTTGTTTTGTTTTTAAGATTCCTTGGGATTTTCTACAAAGATACGTATGTTATCCACAAACAGGCTTAGTTTTATTTCTTCCTTTCTGATTTGTATGCCTTTTATTTTATTTTCTTCTCTTACTATAAATACTTTGGCTTTACCTTCCAGCACCATAGTCTATGTTGAATAACAGTGGTGAGAATGAACATGCTTGTCTGGCTCCTGATCTTAGGGGAAAGCATTCAGTCTTTCACCATTAAGTATGTTAGCTGTAGGTTTTTTGCAAATGATGTTTTTCAAATTGAGGAATTTCTTTATGCCTATTTTTCTGAGTTCTTTTTTTCAAATCATGAAGGGTATTCAATATTGTCAAATGCTTTTTATGCATCAATTGATATAACCATGTGATTTTTCTTCTTTAGCCTATTAATATGGTAGGTTAAAATTACTGATTTTTGAATATTGAACCTGTCAGTTTTGCATCCCTGGAATCCCCTCTTGGTAGTGATGTGTAACTCTTTTTATATATGTTGAGTTCCACTTGCTATTATTTCGTTAAGGATTTTTGCATCTATATTAATGAGAGATATTGGTCTTTAGTTTTCTTTTTTCTATACTGTCTTTGTCTGGTTTTGGTACCATGATAATACCACTTTCATAAAAATCAACTGGGGGGGGCCAGGTGCAGTGGCTCATATCTGTAATCCTAGAACTCTAGGAGGCTGAGGTGGGAGGATTGCTTGAGGCCAGGAGTTAGAGACCAGCCTTAGCAAAAGTGAGACCTCGTCTCTACAAAACACAGAAAAAATTAGTCAGGCATAGTAGCATGTGCCGGTAGTCCCAGCTACTTGGGAGGCTGAGGCAGGAGGACTGCTTTAGCCCAGGAGTTTGAGGTTGCAGTGAGCTATAATGATGCCACTACAATCTAGGCTGGGTGACAGAATGAGACCTATCTGAAAACAAAAACAAAAACAAAAAACTGGGCAATGTTTACTTCTCTTCCATTTTCTGAAGGAGAGTGTGTAGAAATTATTAATTCTTTAAATGTTTGGTAGACCACCTGGGCCTGGAGATTTTGTTTTTGAAAGTTTTAAAATTATGAATTCAATTTCCTTAATAGTTATAGGGCTATTCAAATTATCTATCTAATATTTCATGAATTATGATAGTTGATTTTTCAAGAAATTGATCCATTTAATTTAAGTTGTTAAATGTATTTATGTTCAGATTAGTTCCTTATTACCTGTTTGATATCTGCAGTATCTGTAGTATATCCCTATTTCATTCCAGATATTGGCAATTCATATCTTCTAAGTTGTTTTTTTTCCTTGCTATAGTTACGTCAATTTTGTTGATCTTGTCAAAATACCGGGTCCTTTTTACATAGATTTTTCTCATTTGTTTTTCTGTTTTCATTTCATTGATTTTTGCTCTTAAATTTATAATTTCCTTCCATCTGCTTGCTTTGAGTTAATTTTGCTTTTCTTTATCTTTAAAAATTTCATTGTTAATTGACAAATAACTATATATGCTATATATTTATGGGGCACAACATAATGTTTTGATAATGTTCACACCGTGGAATGATTCAATCAAGCTAAGTAACAAATCCATCACCTCACATGTTTATCTGTGTGTGTGGTGAAAATATTTAAAATCTACTCTTGGCGATTTCGAAATATACAATGCATTATTATTTATTACATTCACTATTCTGTACAATAGATCACTAAAGCTTATTCCTCCTGTCTTAACTAAAATTTTGTACCCTTTGATCAATATCTCCTTTTTGGCTTCAACCATTTCCCTTTGCTGTCATGAACAGGAGAGAAGTCTGGCTTTCCTGATATAGTTTGTTGTCCCACATCTCAAAAACATGCAGGGAATTATTTCATGTGATCACATCTCCAGGCTTGCCATTAAGACTGAAGTAGCTAACATCAGTGGCAATACAGTTTCCTCAGTGAAGGATCATCCAGGGAAAAGAGGGAGATGGGCTTGGCTGCAAAGCACAGTTTATTACATAAAATAACCCTTCAGTGACCCCAGGGAATAGACATCCAAATAAATCTTTTCCATCAGTTATTTCACTGAGTTCGTGATTAATTCTAAGAAAAATTCTGAAAACCTCCTGATTAGTTCCCTGACCTCGACATCTGGGTGTGCAAGTGGCTGACAGATTTATTTCAAGAGTGCCCTTCAGTGTTTGGGTCATTGGGAATGACACCGAAGAGATTTGCAAATGAAGCCACAGTCATTTCTCAAGAATCTCTTTGCAGCACTTACAAGCTAGTCTGCTCTCCTTATTTACGGTCTATCAGCCTGTTGGGAGTAGAAAGGGCTTATGCAACAAAAAGAGAGGGATGCCCCCGCGATTCTCTTATAGAAGCACAAATGAGATGGGTATGTGACCTTCAGACACTCCCAAAAGGAGGGCGGTGTGGGAAGGCCGAGCCTGTAGGCTGAGCAGGGCAGAGTGCAGTGGAGAGAGGCTGGCTCGAGTCTGAGCAGGGAATCCACAGCGGGCAGACCAAGGTGAGCATCCTTGAATGTGAAGAGCCCACTGGGACAAGGAGGAGGCACAGCATGGGGGACAGAGTCGGAATGCTCAGAGTCCCGACTGCCAGGACAAGTTATGCAACCTCTCTGGGCTTCAGGTTCCTGGGGCCCCACTGAGGATCAGATGAGGTTATGGAAGTAAAAATACAAAATGCCAATATTGTTATTTGTTGGTGTTATTATTGTTATCATTTTAATTAAAGAATAGGTTTGTAGAAACTGGACCCTAATTTTTTAATCGTGGTAAAATATACATAATATAAAATTTACCATCTTAACCATTTGTAAGTGTACAGTTCTGTGGCAGTAAAGTACATTCACGGTGCAACCATCACCGCCACCCATCTCCAGAACTCATCTCCCCAAACTCAAACTGTACTCATTCAATAATAACTACCTATTCCCTCTCCCCCCCCAGCCCCTGGCCACCACCATTCTACTTTTTGTCTCTTTGAATTTGACTACTCTAGGTACCTTATATAAGTGGAATCATACAGGGTTGTAGGGTTTGTTCTTTTGTGACTGGCTTATTTCACTTGGCATAATGTGCTCAAGATTCACCTATGTTGCGGCATGTGTTAACATTTCCTTCCTGTTTAAGGCTTAGTAATATTCCATCGTGTGTATACACCACATTTTTCGATCCATTCATTTGTAGATGGACACTTGGGTGGCTTCCACCTCCTAGCTACTGTGAATGATGCTTCTATGAACACGGACACACAAATATCTCTTTGAGTCTCTACTTTCAGTTCTTCTGGGTATATACTCAGAAGTGGAATTGCTAGGTCATATGGTCATTCTGTGTTCAATTTTTCAGAAAATGTCATGCCATTTTCCACAGCAGTGTACCATTTTACATTCCCGCTACAGTGCACAAGGGTTCCAATTTCTCCATATCCTCACCAACACTTGTTATTTTCTGTTTGTTTTTTTTTTAATCATAGCCATTCTAATAGACGTGAGGTGGTATCTCACTGTGGCTTGGATTTGCATTTCCCTAATGATTAGTGATGTTAAGCACGTTTTCATATGTTTGTTAGCCATTTGTGTATCTTCTTTGGAGAAGTATTTATTCAAGTCCTTCACCCATTTTTTAATTGGGTTGTTTGTCTTCTTGTTGTTGAGGTATAAGAGTTCTTTAGATATTCTGGCTATTAATCCCTTATCAGATATATAATTAGTGAATATTTTCTGCCATTCCATAGGTTGCCTTTTCACTCTGTTGATTGTGTCCTTTGATGCATAGAGGTAGACCCTATTATTTTAAATCTTCTAGGAATCCACCACTTTAAGAAATATTCTCAAGCCAGGAGTGGTGTCTCACACCCGTAATCCTAGCACTTTGGGATGCCGAGGTCGGGAGGATCGCTTGAGGCCAGCAGTTCAAGACCAGCCTGAGCAACATACTGAGACCCTGTCTCTACAAAAAATAGAAAAATTAGCTGGGCATGGTGACATGTGTCTGTAGTCCCTACTACTCAGGAGGCTAAGGTGGGAGAGCTGCTTGAGTCTAGGAGTCTGAGGTTGCAGTGAGCTATGATGACCCCACTGCACTCCAGCCTGGGTGACAAAGAGAGACCCTGTCTTAAAAATCAAAAACAAACAAACAAACAAACATACAAAAAAAGACATTCTCAGTAATCTGTGGCTTCCTGCCTAACCCTATAATTTTTGGTTTCTTTGTCTCAAAATGAGCCACCTTAAATATTCAGAGGGGAATGTCTCACTTGCATCATGCAGGCCCAACTCTACTCGATCTGAGTGACCCCCTGTCCTGCAGCGTCCCTGCTGACCGCGGGAGAGGGCTCCCAAACGCAGCCCTAATGACTTAGGACTAGACAACTGCCTTAGTTTGGGATGCTGTGACAAAATATCATAAATTGGGTGCCTTATAAATAATAGACATCAATTTCTCAGTTTCGGAGGCTGGGAAGTCCAGGATCAAGGAGCCAGCAAATTCCATATGGTGAGGGCCCACTTCCTGGCCCATAGATGGTTCACTGTGTCCTCACCTGGCAGAAGCAGTGAGCCAGCTCTCTGGGTTCTCTTTCATAAGAACACTAATCCCATTCATGAGGGCTCCACTCTCATGACCTAATCATCCCCCGAAGGCCCCACCTCCTAATACTATCACATTGGGTGCTAGGATTTCAATATATGGATTTTGGGGAGACACAAACATTCAGACCAAAGCAATAACCCTCTTCCTGGTAATGCTCAAGACACCGAGTGACACTGGAAAGACCCCAGAAAGCCCAGCAATCATGCTACAGCATAGATGGACCCTGAAGACATTACGCTAAATGAAAGAAGCCAGATGCAAAAGGCCACATACTGTATGACTCCATCCAATGTCCAGAACGGGAAAATACACAGAGACAGAAAGTAGCTCAGTAGTGAGTAGCTCAGAAAGTGCCTCAGTAGGGGCAATGGGGGAATAAAGAGATGATGCATGAAGGGCATGGGGTTTCTTTTTGAGGTGATCAGCGTGTCCTAAAATCAACTGTGGTGATGGTTGTTAAAAAACCATTGAATTGTACACCCTAAATGGGTGAGTTGTATGTATGTGAATTATATTTCAATAAAGGTGTTTAAAAAAAGAAATTACCATCACATTGTGATTATTACAGACATTTAGTTTTGAGGGTTTTAATCCCTTCTATGTTCTGCCCAAATGTTTTATATTCACAAATGTGTCATCAACATAGAAAGTTTGAAACCAATGAAATCCACCTTCACCAGTCTCCGCAGTGTGACCGCAAGGTCAGCACAAGAGGCGCTCTCTGGGTTGGATGAGAGTGGACCCCTTGCCTGTCCCCTCTGGCTCTTCCTTACTCCGGAGGCACGGGACTAGGGCACTTGTTTGTTCCTGGAGAGGCAGTAGGTCCTGTCCCCACCAGGCTTGGGATGAAGCCAGCCCATCACTGGGGGGTTACCCTGGGCTGCACGATGGGCTCAGGCACGTGGACTGGTATGTCACTGAGGGATCACCCCAGCTTCCCCGCTGGGCTTGAGGATGCAGTCGTCACTGGGATTAAACCAGCTTCCCTGCCAAGCCAGTGGCACAGCCCACCACACTGGTACTTCCTGGCCTGCTTCTCCCCTGGGGGCCTACAGATGCCAGAATCTTTGAGATTTTAGACTTATTCTTGTGTCCCCCACAAAGGATGGCAAACAGAACAGACATCCCACCATTTCCCCCTCTTTTGCTGATGGTAAACTCAGCTTTCACTTTTTCTCCAAAGTCCAGATCCAGCCTCAGAATCCTATTCAACACATGTTCTCAGCACTTACTGCCAGACAAAGGGAGCTGGCACACAAAGTGAAACCTACTTGCCACCCCTGCTACCTATAAGTAGTTATGGCCAAAATTAAAACAAAATAAAATGCTTCTGACCAAACGTACATAAGGATGTCATAAAATGTTGATGCTTATTATTATAAAAGGGAATTAGCTTAAACATATTCCTTAAACATGCATGGTTTACTTTGAAAGGATTAAGAAATGCTGATGTGTAAGGAGGCTCTGCACGCTCTCAAGTCTCTGCCCAGCAGCTGGGGAAGCAAATCTCTCCTCTGGCTCCCGCAGCAAGTCACAGCCAAGGTTTGGGGGAGGCAGCAGCATACTACAGATGTCAGATTCCTCGGTAAATGGAACTCGCATACACCCCTGGTGGGAGTGAAAATTAAATACAAACAATTTTGGAAAAGAGTTTGGCAGTATCTACAAAAGCTAAACATGTGTACCCTATAACCCAGAAACTTCATTTCCAGGCATGTTCATCGGAAGCAATGCACTGAAATATCCACGCCGGCACCGTCCACAATAGCCCCACACTGGAGCTACCCAGTGTCTAGCAGAAGAAGAATGGGGTAACAGACAGTGATGGAGTCACACAATGGAAAACAAGAAACTAAGAGCTACTCGTGATAATACGAATGCATCTAACAAACCTGTTGAATGAAAGGAGCAAGAAACAAAAGGGTATATGATTCTATTTATATGAAGTCGAAAGCTAGAAGGAGTCTCCTGTGCTGTGAGAAGCTGGGACACTGGGTGCCCGTGGGGAGGGTGTGACTGGGAGAAGGAATGACAGGGTCCTGGGGGTGCCGGCGTGTTCTGTTTCTGGCTCCAGGTGCTGGTTCCATGGATTCGTTCACTTGTGAAAAGTCACTGAGCTCTGTACTTCTGATGTGTGCCTTCTCTCTGGATAGGCCTGAGCTAATGTGGGGGAATTATTAAAGTAAATAATAAATAAATAAATACCCTGGGGGACTGTCTATTGTTTAAGATTCAGTGGAACTCAGGGCCTGCGTTGGTTTCTCCCAGAGAAAGCAGGACCTGGCCATGAGGAGACCTTCAAGGAATGGTGGGAAACACAAAAGAAAGTTGCATTTTGATTTTGGTTCCTTCCTCACGTGCTGGTTCTTCTACCTGGAATGTGCCTGTTTCACCCAGTTGCCATTACCCAAGGGGAAGAAAACAGGGAAAGGATGGGCTTCTGCCAAAACTCAACCCAAGCATCTTCCTCTGCCTTCCCAAGAGAGACTGAGCATCCCTCCACATGAGTTTCCCTCTCCCAGTGCATCTCCCGGTGCACTGGTCCTCCTGTAGGGCCACTCTACCCAGCTGTCACCCATCAGGGTGCAGACTGCCCAGAACAAGGGCCTGGCACAGGGTGGCTGCTCACAACTGACTCTGAAATGAATGGATGCATGAAGAGTTATGATACTAAAAAGCAGATGCAAAAGTGTCACTTGGCTTAATTCAGTTGGATTTTAAAGACCTTAAGAAAGTTTTGTATTAAGTTTTTTTCTTTTTTTTTTAATGATGCTTTCACATCTTGGGGCCTTACTAATCCTGGAGAGACTGCCCCTCCCAGGGCCAGTGAATTCCTACAGATAAACAACTTGTCTGTAAGCCCACTTTTCACATGCAAAGCAACCAAGCCACAGCCTATACTCCAACCAGCTCCTTTGTCTGATTCTCACACACGAAGCCAATATTTCCCCCCGCTCTGAATCGCCCCAGCACCAGGTACTGGACAACCAGGAACCACCCCTCTAGCCCACAGCTCACCAAATTTATGCAAACTAGCCATTCCTAAGCCTGATCAAACATGCCTACCCATTCCCCCCACAACAACACATAATAAGCGCTCTGGTCCATGCTTTCTCTGAGATCCCTCTGCCTCCTGACCAACCCTGGTGGCTTCTCTGTGCGGCCCTGCATGGTGTGGCATAAGCCCCCTCATCTTGGGAACTGTGAATACTAAACTCTTCCTTTCAAAGCAGCAGTCTCTGTGTTGGTCATGCTACCACACCTGATTACAACAAATCCTGGGTACCTTTTAAGATAGGCTTGCAACTTAAGGCACGGTGGTAAATCCTTCTTTAACCACTGGTTACCCCAACTTATCTCTTTCCTAAGTACATTTTCAATAGATAACTGTGTTCCTAATGTATTAATGAATGACCTCGAGTGCACTCCCTGTGTGTGGACTATGCAGGAATCAAGTGTTCCTCCTAACACCTAGCACACATAGGATCAGATAATGTAATAGAAGAGGCTCTTCTCTAAAATATGCCATTATTCAACTTACTACATAATGATGGGAAGAGTAAAAATCAAAATATTTCTTCTGTCTTTCACTTGGCAGATTTCTGCATTTTTAATACTGCTATAAATGAGGGAGGCTTCATTTATTCTATAGTAAAATGACAAAAATAATCTGTGTCCACTCCATAGTGAAGCTAATGGAGAGTCACGGTGTATTGTGAGGACGGCTGTGATATGCTGCAGAATGCACCTGACCCCCTCTCAGACCTCTCCTGCAGGTCTGCACAGGAAGTACAGGCCAGGGTGGCTGCAGGACAGGCAGCTGGCTTAGGAACCTCCGCATGATGGGAAGGCCACTCATCAGCCACCATCAGGCTGTTGCCCGAGTCCCTCCCTGGCCCAGGCTGGGGATCTGGGCAGCCCGGGAGCCGGGAGCCGAGGCTAAGTCCACAGATGCCTGCTGGCCTGGGCTGTGAGGCTGCTCCACAAGACCCCCTGCAGCACGGCCCAGCTCCTGGTCCAGTGCCCTCAGATCTACTTCTTGCTTCCCCCTGGAATTCTTTAGTACAAATCTGTTCTGAGAAAATGGGTAGATAAAGCTTTGACTGAGTAGAGATGAGAGACAGTAGACCAGGGGAGCCGAACCTTAGGCCAGGGGCCTGGCTGCCAGCCCAACGTCTAGTGCTCATCTGAAGCTGTGGGCGGGGCAGCCACTCTAGGGCTCAGGGGTCTACATGTGCTGCTCCAGCACCCCCAGAAGCTCCAGAGGCTCAGCTGCCCCAAGGCTGGCAACTAGCTTTCAGCCAGCATATGTGGGTTCAGAGAAGCCAAGGAGCATAAAATTTCCTCTGGGCCTGTTCTTCTGATGCCTTCCACGCTGATTAGAATTTAAATGTCTACCTTTAAACTGACATATTTTTTGCCCTTGCTTTGCTTTCATTATGATATTTTATGCTGTCAAAGAAACCTGGCCATTAGGACTGATCAATTGTTTCCGAATTTCACTTTTCATGCAATTAAAGCACATTAGCGCACAGGCACCTGGTGTAGGAAATGCATTCATGTTGCTGATGGAGGCAAAGAGCTGCACCATACTGTTTTTTTAATTTTTATTTTTTTAGATACATGGTCTCATTGTCACCCAGGCTGGAGTATGGTGGTGGATCATAGCTCACTGCAGCCTCCAACTCCTGGGCTGAGGAGGATAGCGGGAAACAAACATCAGGGATAGTGGGAAACAGACATCCATCCATCCATCTATCTATCTATCTATCTATCTATCTATCTATCTATCTTTACCTATATATTTTAAGGGAATTTGAGATTCCTTAAAAATCCCAAATCTGATGAGAATCTAGGGTTTTGTATTGTGTGTGCATGTGTGTAAAAAACTTTTAAGGAAAAAGTTATCTAAGTCTAGAAAATAGAACTTTTATGATAGCTTTTATTCTATAAATCATACAGTTAAGCTGTATAATCTCCCCTGGCTTTCTAGGGAAGAAAAAAATACCTGCTTTGCATTTCTATCATCAGATATTTCACCTTTATTTTGGTCTTTGTTTCATCATATTCTGCTTGCTAATTCATTCATTGCTCTGTAACAGATTCTCAGATTATTTGTGAGACAGTAAATCTGAGTCTCAGGCTTTTAGTTTCTTGTTGCCCCTGTGCTGTCCTGATGCATGCGTGCAGGGGAGGGGCAGGGAAGATGCAGGATGAGAATAAATCTAAGCAGTGTGGGGTGCGGTGCCAGCAGGATTCCTGCCAGGGAGGCAGGCGTCAAGTGAGAGCACCAAGCCAGAATCGCAAGTTCTGTCTGAAGGCTTATCTTCACAGGACATGGCAACGATTTCTGCAGCCCTGGGAATTTTTACACCTTTTTATGCAAATGACACTTTCAAGGACAGCCTAGGTTGGTAAGTTAGGAATGTTCACACAAGCCTCCCTCTTGAACAAGAAAACGAGACTGCTATTCTTGAGACCCTCTACTGCGTGAGTGCACACAGATGCCTCCCTGACACAGACATTCCTCCTGCCCTGCCGCACCTTCATCTCCTTCCGAGACTCTTTTGTTAATCATGTAGACTTGCACTTTCAGGCCCAGCTCTGACATGTCATCAATTAGCACGCGATCAAAGTAGAGCTCTACTTAGCTGGCAGAAATGGAGAAAGGGCTGAAGAGAACTATGGCGGTTAACAGGAAAATATGGAGCACTTAGCGCTTGTCTTCCACAGAGACCCAAGAAAGACTGTTTGCAGCCCCAGTGTTTGGAATAACAAAAAATAGGAAAGAACTTAAATGAAGTTCTGTAGTCAAATTAACTTGGGAAGTAGTGTTTTAAAAAAATGCAGTAGTGTTTTAAAAAAATGTAATGGGGCTCTCTCCTGTATGACTTCTCTGCCTTGTCATGTTCTAGTGTGCAGTTGTCACCCTCCAAGAAGAGAAGTGAGCACGCTGAGTTGACCATGTCCTCCTCTTCCTCCTTATTTTAAAAGAACATCCAGTCCCATCCCCCGTCACTGATGCTCGGGAGAACGTGCTGTGAGAGGTGCAGGGTGAGGCCCTCCCGATGCCGCAGCTGCAGAGGGGCCCCCGCAGGGCCGCAGGCTGCCCCCTGCTCAGCCCCACCGGGGATTACTCTACTCACAGACAGGTGCCTGCCAGCTGGCCCCGTTCCTTCCTAGAACGTAACGGAAATATAAACCAATAAAGAATAACATTTCTATGAGTTTAAAATTTTGTTCTGGTCTCTAACATAACAGCACATGATGCAGTCTCATGACTTTCAGAGATTCTACATGAAAACACTGCTCACAGCAGTGTGGTGTGTTTCTAGGTAAAACCGAAAACACAAACACAGCACTAGATACCTAGTGGGCCCTTAACAAATCACTATCTGTTGATCAGTTTCAATGGGGTGAACATATCAAATGAAGAAGCTGGACAGGGTTGCTGACTGGTCACGCATGGGTCAATGGACAGTGATTTTTAATTTTACTTTCTTCGTTTCTTGGGGGGATGATCACATAGTGTTTGAGAGTAAAGTTGTGAACTTCACATAAAAATCTCAATTTCTAGCTTCTCTTGAAAAGTTTTGAGTTCCAGGATCACTGGGCCTTGGGTGGGAGTTGCTTCCTCGAGACGTGGCTTCCGGGCTGGCGTGAGCTGTGCCTGGCGTGGCCTCGGCGGCCTGTGGGGCTCCACTCCCTCCTCTCTGTGAAGCGGGGCGCCTGCTCCCTCAGCTTTCCATCCTCCACATGGGGACACCTCTCTCACCATCACTTCCGTCCTGTGAGTTTGGTCCTTTTGGAATCCTTTACAGACGTGCTATGGGCGGTCCGAGGATGCAGACACAAATCTAGGGGTTGAATCAGCTATGTGTAACTGGGTGTCGGTTGAGCCACTCATGCCCCCTAAAAATGAGCTGTACATCTAAGAAACAATTTCAATCATTATTTTTCCCTCCATAGATCACACTTCATGCAGACGTTAAAGCTCTGCTAAATATAACAAGGGCCCAGCAGGCCTGGCTGCAGCGGCGCCCCTGCCCCAGGGGAAGAGACGCAGAGATCACCAGAGAGGCTTGTCCTGGAGCCCTGGGCCTCTGGCCCCTCCCCAGCCCCTGCAGCAAGTGTTGGGGAAGGGCTCATCTCTACATCCACAGATGTGAGGGCAGAAGGCAGGCAGGCACTCTCTAGAGAGGGTGCCAGTGGACGCAGACTGAGAAGTCCTAAAGAGGAGTAAGGAAAGACTTGAAGCTTGCCCACTCCAGCTCCGTCCCTGAGCCATATACTCAGAAGATGGGAGGACTCCAGCCCAGGAGAAAAACACCTACACACACTGACATTTGGGGGGCTCCCAAGGAAAGCTAGAAGACAACATCTGAGTCCACATCACCGGGATGGACGATGGTGAACCTTCAAGTTCTTCTTACGTTTCAGTGAGCAACCGTGGCAAGCAGGCAGTGAATCATTTCCACCTACCGCTGACCTGGGTCTAGCCACAGGGATGAGAAAAGCATCATCTGACAGGTGGCCGGAGCTCTGGAGACACAGTGAAAAGGCTCAGAAAGTGGCCCAGCCATGAAATTGCAGATGCAAAACCACCAGAGGGCAGCACGTTGCTCTGGCCCCCAGGCAGGTGCACAGTCCAGTGGAGAGGGGTGGTGTCAAGGCTGGACTCCCTGGTGAGGGAGGCCAGGGAACCTGGCACGCAGCCAGGGCTGATGCTGCAAGTTCTGGGCATCGCAGGCCCTGCACTGCGTCCCCACGCACAGAGTCCTGCTAGGAGACCTCCTTTCTGTTCCCAAACTCTCGAAGTTATCCTCAAGGCTTTGTCCCTGGCTACTTCCACTTCCTCATCATCAGGCCTCGGCTCATGTGCCAGGTGCACAGATAAGCCACCTGCGCCACGCCTCCCTGCTTCTTTCCTCATAGCACTTCCTGTTGCCTGAAACTGTCCCCTAAGGTGCTTTTCTGTCACGGATCTCTCAGCGCCTGAACTCCACACAAGGAGGGAGCAAGGCCAGGACTTGTCTGTCTTGACACTGATGTGTCCCTCGTACTTAGAACACACCAGACATGAGGCTCTCCCTCTGTAAAAATGTATTAATCCAATGACTCTAAGAATAAATGAATGCACATAGGAGACAGATAAACATTTATATGGAATCACTGCTGGCTTACTTTAAACATATCAATTTTTATTTTGCTGGGAATGTTTTCTTTACTAGGAAACTTCGGGGTTTGGAATCAACTTTCAAATCGCTTTTGCAGTGAAATCTCTTTATCCATGATAACAGTAAATGGACATGAAGAATTAAAACAGTTGTGTTCCTAACAAAGGGAAAAATTCCCTGTCATCTTGACAAAGTACAAATAGCAGTCAAATGCTAAATTTCTTGTGAAGCCAAAAGAGACCCCATGATTAGTACAATGAAAGCCACACCTTTGGGCAACAATGAAAACTGGGATGAAGGCAACAGCAGACAGGACTTCAGAGCTAGCTGTGTCCAACAGCCCCAGCCTGAGGCTGTGTCCTCGCCATTTATTATTCATCACGATGAAGCTAAATCAGAGTTGCCCTGGTTACTGTGGGGCTCTTCAGAGGGATGTAGCCACATAATTGGCGTTGGCTTGGTTACTGATGCTTTCAGTTCCGAGATTAGAGTGCTGGTAATAAATGTGCCTGAAAGTCTCCAGAAGAAATCCTAACAGGCTTTGGGGGAGAGTGAGACAGCCACAAAAGTAAAGTCCTCCTCCCAAATATACCACCGAGTGTCTTAACCTGTGTTTCGGACAGACCTAGAGACAATAAATAAAACAACAGGCTCATGAAAATTATATGCTCATGACTTTAAAAAATGATTCAAAGCCCAACTAGATAACAAATATGTAAAAACTGCGAAATAACTGTATCCTCAAACATCACCAGTCTCAGACAGTTGTGGGGGTGCAGCCTCAAGGCCACATGTGGTCCTCCAGATTCCCCAAGTGCAGCCCCTTGACTGAATCTAAACTTCATAGAACAAATCTCTTTATTAAAAGGATTTGGATTCAGTCAGAAGGCCAAACTCAAGGATCCAGAAGGCCACATGTGGCCCAGAGGCTGCAGGTTCCCCACCCCTGGATGGTTCCTATGGTCTTTACACCATTATGGAACATTAAAAAAAATGAAGCTTCTCAGTTTTCCAAAAGCACAAAAGTAATGATTGGTCCTGTTTACAGGGTTTGATATTTTACTTTATTTTATTTTAGTTTACTTAATTTAATTTATTTATTTATTTGAGATAGAATCTTGCTCTGTCACCCAGGCTAGAGTGCCATGGCATCAGCCTAGCTCACAGCAACCTCAAACTCCTGGGCTCAAGCAATCCTCTTGCCTCAGCTTCCTGAGTAGCTGGGACTACGGGCATGCAACACTATACCTGGCTAATTTTTCTATTTTTAGTAGATACAGGATCTCTTTCTGGCTCAGGCTGGTCTCAAACTCCTGATCTCAAGCGATCCTCCTGCATTGGCCTCCCAGAGTGCTAGGATTACAGGGATGAGCCATCGCTCCCAGCCTGTGATATTTTATATACTCCCTCTTTTTCTCTTTCTTGCTGTAAGATATTTGTGTGGTTATCATACATTGTCTTTTCATCTTGCTCTTCCTTAACATGATAGTTCTGGCTATACCTTAGATTTTCTTTGCTATTATGAGGAAAGTCTCTAATCATGTGAAAATTAAACATATGAAAATTAAACACACCTCTAAATAATCCATGGATCAAAGAGAAAGTCTCAAAGAAAATTTTTTAAAAATTGAGAGAACTGAATGAATGTAAAAATATGTGGAATGCAGCTAAAGCAATACTGAGAGGGAAATTCATAGCATTAGATGCTTACATAAATATAATAACAAGGAAAGGCCTCAAATCAATAACCTAATTCCTACCTCAGGAAACTAGATAAAGAACAGAAAAATCAACCCAAAGCAAGCAGAAGAAAGGAAATCATAAAGATTCAAGAAGAAACCAATGAAATGGAAAACAGAAAAACAACTGAGATGAAAAATATATAAAAAAAAAGCTGGTACTTTGATAAGATCCACAAAATTGACAAAACTATAGCAAAAAAAAGCCAAAAGACACAAATTTCCAATATCTGGAATGAAACAGGGATATTACTACAGCCTCTGCAGACATCGAAAGGGAATAATATGAATAACTCTACACAAATAAGTTTCATCACTTAGATGCAATGTATCAATTCCTTGAAAAACACAAACTACCATAATCCACATAATATGAAACAGATAATTTGAATAGCCCTGTAAGTAATAAGGAAATTGAATTCATAATTTTAAAACTTCCAAAACCAAAATCTTCAGGCCTAGATAGTTTCACTGGAGAATTCTACCAAATGCCTAAAGAATAATCAATATCAATTCTATACAATCTCTCCCAGAAACAAGGATGGAAATTTTCTCAACACATTTTATGAAGCTAGTATTACCCTGATACCAAAACCAGATAAAGACAGTGGAAGGAAGAAGGGAAGGGGAGGGGAGGGAAAGGAAGGGAAACAACAAACCAGTATCTCTTGTGAACTTAGATGAGAATTATCCACAGCAAAGTATGTGCAAACCAAATCCAAAATGTATAACAATGATTATATACCATGACCAAGTGATTTATTCTAGGTATATAAAACTGGTTAGCATTTGAATATCAATCAATGTAATCCCCCATATCAACAAGTGAAAGAGGAAAAATTCCATGATCATATCAACTGATGAAGAAAAAGCCTTTGACGAAATGAAATGTGTTTTGCCCATTTCCTAACTGGTGTCTTTGTTTTTTACTACTGAATTCTGAAGGGTTTTTTTTTTTTTTAACATATTTTAGATAATAGTCCTTTGGCAGATATGTGGCTCACAAATATTTTCTCCCAGTCTGTAACTTGACTTTTCAAACTTCTCAGGTGGACTTTCAGGGAACAGAAGTTTTTAATTTTGCTGAAGTCCAATTTCTCAACTTTTCCTTTTATAGACGGTGATCTTGGTATCAAGCCTAAGAATTCTTTGCCTAACTCTAGATCCTAATGATTTTTCTAAAAGTTTTATAGTTTTACATTTTATATTTAAGTCTCATTAAGTCAATTTTTGTATAAGGTATGAAGTTCAGGGTGAGGTTCATTATTTTGCCCATGAATGTCTGATAAGCACGTGAAAAGATGCTCAGAATCATTAGTGACAAGAGAAATGCAAATTAAAACCATCATGAGATACTACTTTTTCACCTACTAGATTAGCCAGGATCAAAAAGTCAGATAAAAAATGTTGGCAAGAATGTGGAGAAATTGGAATCCTAGTGTATTGCTGGTGGGAAAGTAAAATGGTTCAGACACTCTGGAAAATAGGTTGGTAGTTCCTCAAATGATCAAACTATAGATAACAAGTGAACTAGCAATTCTGTTCAGAGGTATATACCCCAAAGAAAGGAAAACACATGTCCACACAAAAACTTGTACATAAATGTTTATAGCAACATTGTTCATAATAGCCCAAAGGTGGGAACATCCCCAATGTCCATGGATGGATGAATTGATAAACAAAATGTGGTATATCCATACCATGGAATATTATTCAGACATAAAAAGGAATTAAGTACTGATACACACTACAATATTTGAACCTTGAAAACATTATGCTAAGTGAAAGAAGCCATCACAAAAGACCACATGGTATATCATTCCATCCATATGAAAGCTGAGACTAGGGGAATTTATAAAGACAGAAAGTAGAGTAGCGGTACCCTTGGGCTGGGGTAAGGGAAGGACAGTGATAGCTAAAGCAACAGGGTTTCCTTTTGAGGTGAAATCGACTATGATGACGTTTGCATATACCTGTGAAGATGCTACAAACCACTGAACTGTACACTCTAAATGGGAGGGTTGTGTGGTACGTGATTTATATCTCAATAAAGAGATACATAATGTTTTGTCTTTAACAAATCTGATAATTTAATAAGCCACTCTCCCAAGCCAATACAAGGCTGCTTCAGTGCACCCCTACTGCAGATCCTTATGCCACACGAAGGGAGGAAATAGTCTCCCCAACAAAATCCTTTCCACGATCTCTTAGGCAGACTTGAGAAAAAGGTAATGGCGGAAATTATAAAAACCAAGCGCATCATGCTTGGTTTCCCTTGCTACCAAATGCTTGGTTTTTTGTTTTTGTTGTGTTTTTTTTTAATCACCTGTTCCCCTGGGTTGTATGAAAAGTCCTTTGCTAATTACTTTTAGGAAAAGGGGATTCACTGCAGCCTTTACCTACCAGAAATCACACATCACACTTGAGGCACACACCAGGGAGAGGCTGCGATCAAGCTGACCAGCCAGAAACAGGCACAGACAAGAAGGGAGAAGGCAGCAATCTGCTTTCCATCAAAAGCCTTGGCCAGGTGTCAGATCTCCCGGGGCCACACCTCTTTTGTTCTGGGGGACACAGGTACATACCAGAAAGTCTGGGCAGAGACTAGAGACACATCTGATTAGTGTGCAGATCACAGGCACAGCTGGATCCGGGACAGCCAGGCTTTCAAGGATGCACAGCTGACAAGGACACATCACACTGTCCCTGCAGTGTGGTGAATCCAATTAAAAAGGAGTTAGGGTCAGAAAAGCACTGGTGTAGTCACGGGTAAGCACAACAGAAGTCATGTTATTGTTTACTTGCAGGGAAAAATACTTTTCCCACTAACATGCCTGATGTGGCCAGAAAGACAGAGCCCACATTTCTCACAAAACTGCACACTAGATTCACATCTCTTTGGTGCCACACATAACCTTTGGTTTAGGTTCTTTAAAATTCTTCTCTGTACAGAAGAGTTTCTCCCATGTATTCACAGATTGACCAAAGGTAAACAAGACATATTCTTTAGCTCCACTGTGGTGCTTCTCATGCCCTCCTTCTCTTTTAATTGCTAGTATAATTCTAAAGTTAAAGTCCTTTGTGTTTGAACGCATTCCCCACAAAGCATGTGTTGTAAACCTAATCCCCAGGGCAGACAGTGTTGCGAGGTGGGGCCTAACAGAGGGGCTTGGGTCATGAGGGCTCCACCCTCACAAATGAATTAATATCAATGATGACAGGTATTGAGGCTGCAAGTTTGATCTCTTGCTCCCTCTAGCCCTCTCTTGCCCTCCAACCTTCCGCCATGGGAGGAAGCAGCAAAAAGGCCCTCTCCTGAAGCTGGCTCATCAATCTTGGACTTCCCAGGCCCTAGAACCATAAAAAACAAATTCCCCGTGAATCGCCCAGTCTGTGGTACTTTGTTACAGCAGCATGCAACAGTCTAAGACAGACTATAAAAGCATAGTGTAAAGATTTGCCAGTGACTAACAGCACAGGTTGTAATCGAATGCCAGAACCTGCTATGTATAGCTGCGTGAGTCTGGAAGAGTTACCTAACACCCAAGGTCTCAGATTCCCTACCTGTAAATTGGGGATAAAATAATGCCTATCTCCTAGTCATAGCTGTCAGGAGTAAATGAACAACTTCATATAACATGCTCAGAGCAATGCCTTGAATACAGCAAGTGCTCAACAAAGTTAGCAACCATCACCATCATCCTCACAATCTCACAGCAGTTAGTATTAGTTTTGCAGAAAAATATTAAAGAGCACATTTCAAGCTCATGTCTGAACATATACTAAAATGACTTAAATATATGCCTTTTATGTAATTTTCCACCTAAATTTCTAGTTTCTGTGACAATACCAAGTAGGAAAAATATTTTAATTCATTCCATACTACAGTGATGGAGATTTTGTTTTCCTTACAATAAAATTAGTACCTGTACAATATAATTAATACTATATCCAAATTTAGCAAAAAGGACACAAATGTGTGTTCACTGAGGTCATGCCTGTGATAACAAAACAGTGGAGATAGTCTAATCACTTCTCAGCATGGTTAAAGTACACTCTGTTGCCTTTAAAAGAACAAGGAGCCCTCTAGATATACTTACACAGTAATGTCTCAAATAGACCACCAAGTAGAAAAAACATTGCAGACAAATGCCTACAGAATAAACTTATTTGCTGAAAAATACAACTATATATTTGGGTAGCTATGTGTACACATACATGTACATGAATATATATGTGCATACAAAAGACCTATATACATTATAAAGCAATTGTCTGTGTGGTAGGAAGTAATAGACAGAGAGAGAGAGAGAGAGAGTGAGAGAAACTTTCAGTTTTATTCCAATATCTGTATTGCTTGCATCTTTTACAATGAGTATCTACTAATATTTTATTTCATATTTAAAAATTTAAAAAGTTAGAAAGGGAAAACTGTCTTTTCACTTAAAACAAAATACTTACAGACCCATGTAATGCATTACATTATATTGAATTGCATTGGAAAAGCACTGTGAAGCTTTCATTTATAAAAACCATAAGCAAAGTATGACAGTAAACCCAAAACTTCTGCAGAATGAATTGAAAGGATTAAGTCATTAAAAATCAGACTTTTATACAAATTTCTGATGCCATCATACTTTAATGTATGCTTCTAAAGCCTCATATTAAACAAAACATGATGAGTCATTTTAAAGGGCATTTGAAATTTAATAATGCTTTTTAAAAATAATTAAGTGAAACATCATGTTTACCTAAAAATCCCAAAATGATTTTTTAATTTCCGAAGGGGGCTCTTGGGAAAGGAACAGTTGAGCTACACTCACTGATTCACTCACACACGCTCCCTGCTAGGAATGGCACCAGGCCCTGGATCGGTGACAAAGCACAGCACAGATGTGGCCTTCTCCCCGTGCTGCTTTGCCACGTAGGGAATGATGGGGAAGTGCCAGTACTTGGAGAAAGAGACAGAGTGCTGACAGAGAGAGTAACAGAGGTGGGGAGGCTCTTGGATTGGATGCTAAGGGAAGGCCCTTCGACATGTGCCACCGATTCTGGAATCTGGAGGAGGGGAGGAGCCACCCAGAGACTAGCTGGGAGTAAGAACAGCTAGCTACTGCAGCAGCCAGCCTGGGTAAGAAAGATCCTGAATCCCAGCATGGCTGGCAAGACAGGAGGGGCCAGGTCAAAGCAGAGACTTAGAGGCCACAGCGAGGACGACACTACACAGCATTCCGTGTGCAATGGGAAACACGTGATTGAGTTTGTACTTTAAGAAGCTCTCTCTCCACAGATACACACACAGATTCACAAATACCTGAAGACATTTTGATCCCAGCAAACTGAGAATATATATTTCATTGTTTTTAACAAAAGCCCACAAAACGGATCCTGAAACTATTCCTATACGAAGTCACAGAAAACTTTAGTGGATTGTAAAAAGTAGAAATTAGAGGCCACATGTTCTCATGCAATGAAATTGGAAACTAATAGTAAAAGGATGGCATAAAAACAAAAAGTCTAGCCACCTAAAAAGTTAAGAACATCAATTTAAATAATGCTTAGGTTAATGAGAAAAGCAAAAATGAAAATTACAAACTATTTAGAATTAATTCAATGAGAGCACTGTGTAGCAGTAGTATCCACAGGAAAACCTACACAATATTATTACTGTTACTCAACTATAAAAGGTGGAAAGCAAACAAAATGTGTCTTAAGAAAGTAGAAAGGATTAATAAAATAAAGGCATAGTCAAATGAAATCTCAAAAAAGAGTAATCTTGTTGAATAAAACTAAAAGCTGATTCTTTGGGGGAAAAGAACTTTACAATAAAATTTATGTCAATAGAGAGAAAACAAAATTTAACATTTCAAGTAAGAGAAGACATAAAAATTACTTAAAGGATTTTAAAAATTCTAACAGCTTTATTGAGATATAATTCACATACTATATACAATCCACTGATTTAAAGTGTACAGTTCAGGCTGGGTGTGGTGGCTCATGCCTCTAATCCTAGCACTCTGGGAGACTGAGGCAGGAGGATCACTTGAGGCCAGGAGTTTGACACCAGCCTGGGCAACATAGCAAGACCCTCATCTATACAAAAAGTTTAAAAGTTAACTGGGCATGATGGTATGTACCTGTAGCTCTACCTACTTGGAAGGCTGAGGTAAGAGGATCACTTGAGCCTAGGAGTTCAAGGCTGCAATGAGCTATGAACAGGCCACTACACTCTGGCCTGGGAGACAGAGCAAAACTATAAGAATAAATAAATAATAAAGTATACAGTTCACCGGTGTTTGCTATATTCATAGAGTTGCACAACCACAATAAATATTAGGATATTTTCATAACCCCCAAAAAGAACCCCCATACAGTTTCCCCAAACTCCCCATTTCCTCCCAAGCCCCCCTCCCTAGCCAACCATTAATCTACTTTCTATTTCTAAAAATTTGCTAAAAGGTTTATTTTTAAATTATAAAAGAATATTATCTGTAGGTTTTTTTGATCTTGATCTTTTCCACTAGAGAACAAATCAGAACAAGATCTGTAGCTTTATAATAATGACTTATAAAAACCAGATGAAATAGACAACGTTAGAAAGACATGTTAACAAAAACTACCCAAGAAAAGAAAGAAAACACAAATGACATAATGACCATAGAAAAAAATGTTAAAAGCAGTCAGATCAACTTCCGCAAATTCAAAAAACTCAGATAATTCCTAGGTTATTCTTAGGTTATTTCTACTGCTTCAGGGGTTAGGTCAAACCAAATGCTTCCACTTTCACTCTGTAAAGTAAGTATAATTCTGATGTGAAAACTGGACAAGGACACCACCTCAAGGTAAACTGTCCTCATTTATGAATTTAGATGCAAAATTCCTAAATAATATATTAGCAATATGCTAATGAATACTGCCTCCTGTATACCTTAAAAATACCAGGACTGATGTGGTTTGGATGTTCGGCCCCTCCAAATCTGTTGAAATCTGATTCCCGTGTTGAATGTGGGGCCTGGTGGGAGGTGTTGGGTCCTGGGAGTGGATCACTCGTGAATGGCTTGGTGCCCTCCCTGCTATAATGAATGAATTTTTGCTTTATTAGTTCACACAAGAGCTGGTTGTTTAAAAGAGCTGGCAACCCCGCCCTTTGCTCCTTCTCTCGTCACATGACACGCCTGTTCCCCCTTCGCCTTCCGCCTTGATTGGAAGCTCCCTGCGGGCCTCGCCAGAAGCAGACACTGGCACTATGCTTCTTGTACAGCCTGCAGAACCATGAGCCGAATAAACCTCTTTTCTTTATAAATTACCCAACCTCCGGTATTTTCTTTATAGCAACACAAACAGACTAACACGAAGACCAAGGAGGGCCTATTTCATAATGCAAAAGTGACTCAGTGTTAGGATATCTATTAATGCAAATCACTACATTAATAAACTCAGTGAGGAAAGGTGTATGATCATCTCCACAGATATTAAAAAGATGAGGATAAAATTTACAAGCATCTTGATTTATTAAAAAATCTTAGAATGCCAGGATGGAAGGAAATGCCTTAAGTTAATAAGGGCATCTCTCAGATGCTAACAGCAAACATTACCCAAGATGGTAACCATTAGCAGCAACCCTGTGCGAGTCAGGAATAAAACAAGGGTATCAAAAAAATAGCATTATTAGTCAACCTTTTCCCCCTGTTAATCCTCAATATGAGCAAAGGAGAAGTAACACTGGGCCTGGGCTGATGCATGTTTGCCTGGAAAAACAACCTAAAAGTTCTGTCTTCTCACATCGTCACTTCCTTTTCTTGGACACTACAGTGTGGAGACGGATATGGAAGGCTGCGTTGTCCTCGTGTGCTGTGGGAGCATGTCTGCATCGGGGAGGCAGGGTGGTGGCCTACAGGCCTTAGGCCTCACTCCGTGATGGCAAAAGTGTATTAAAAACAACTGTTGGAAAACTGAGCTGCGATTTCTCGCTGAGTCTCCTCTTGAGAGCTATACAGACCCCACGCGGGTGATGGTGCCCATGAAGCTTCAGGGCCTCCCAGTGATGTGAAGACGCGGTCCCTGCTGTGTTTCCTGCCCTGTGTCCTTCTGTGAAGCTCAGCAAACGGTGACATTTGCTAACAGAAACCCTCCCTCAGCATCGTGCTTGGCCGTGGATCATTAAGAGCTTCTAATTAAATTCGAGAACAAGAAGTGGAGCATGAAACACCATTATCTAATGTTATTTTAATAGTTTTTAGCCAAAGCAGCTAGACAGAACACCAAAACAAGATGGAAATCAGAAGATATTATAATTATTTCTTCTGAAAAGTATGGGATCAAAGATTCAAGTGTACGTTCAACTGCATAAAAAGATTACTATAAGTCTTGTATACTACCAATAGCCTCTTCATCATAAAATGATAATTAAAATATGTACACACCAAAGCAACAAAATATTTAAAATATCTAGTACTAAACTTGAAATATGGATTTCAAGTGGTACACATATATATTTTTAAAAACAATAAAAGTATAATGACATTTATAACAAGAAAAATTCCAGATCTATAAAACATATAAATATTAAAAATTGAAACTCTAAAATACTAAGGGGAAGGTAGGGAAATTATTTATAATATTGGAGTGGGAAAGGCTTTTCTAAGTAAAACACATAACTCAGAAACCATCCAGGTAAAAATATATAAATGAATAAAACCAATTTGAGTACATAAAATGTTTACACAGAAAGAATGCCATTAAAAAAGTCAAAAGATGAACAACAAACTATGAGGAAATATATATTTACAAAACATATAACACTGGCCAGCTTCTTTAACATAAGGAAGTGTGTGTATGTATATATAAATTATAAAAAGTAACATAACATTAAAGTGGTCAACAAACATGAATGGCAGTCAACAGGTAAAGAAATATAAGTAACTTATAAACAAATGTAAAGATGCTCAACTTCAATTTTAGTTAAAGAAATGAAAATTACATAATAAAGTCTTATATTTTTATCAGATTGGCAAAGACAAAAAAATTCTGACAATACACAAAAGTTTATAATCAGATACCGCCATATATTGTTGTCAAAAATGTATAATGGTGCCTTGTTTTTGGAGAGCAATTTAAGAATAATATTCTAAATTTAAAGTGCACTCATATGCTTCGACTGCAAGGACACTCTTAGTAATTTCCTCTAGGTCTGTTTGCATTTCTGTCTTGTTCACTACCAGACCCTAGTGCTTAGACCAGTCCCCCAAGCAGCGGCAAAGCCACTCAGAAACTGTTGAGTAATGAATGTGCGCAAAGGGTAATATTCTTTGCCATGTTCGCTTTAGCAAAAGATTAGAAACCTCTCTAACCTATCCATCATTAAGGGATGGTTAAATAAATTATCACACATCCATCCATCCAGTGGAATTCTCTGCTGCTCTCTGTTTAATAGCTGAGAAGATCTCGAAGTGCTGATATGGAAATGTCACCAAGCTACATGGTTGACTGAAAAAAGCACTGTGACAGTGTGTAAAATTGACCCCTATGTGTGAAAAAAATGATACATACACAAAAATATGCATAGACAATGACTGGGAAGGCACCAAAAATTTAAAAAAAAACTATTAAAAGTGGTTACTTCTGTTAGGAGTCTGGAATAAAATATTTGCTTTTGTTTATATGTCCTTTTTATGCAGAGAACACTAGTTAATTTTAAATTATGCAGAGGAAAAAGAGATAAACACTGCCCATACATATGGAAATTTGCTAGGTATTGTAAAATAAAACAAAAACTGGAGTGAAGAAGTTGGAAAACATTTGAATTAACCAAAGCAAACACTATGTTCTTGAATGGGAAGACATGGTATTGTTTAGGTGTCCATTTTCCCTCAAGGTAATCTATAAATTTAATACAATTCTAATTCAAATCTCAAATCCATTCCTTATAAGTCTTTTAAAAAATCAAAGCTCACATTTAAGACTAGGCTAGAATATTTTTAAGAGGTAGATTAAAAACTCTGGGGTGGGGGTGGGAATAGAACATGTCCTACCAGTTATAAAAATAGATTTTAAAGTCAAGATAATTAAAGTGATATTGCTCTGGAATATGAATAAACAGATACAGGGATGGGACAGGATAAAAGGGTATAGGAGGAAGAACATACTCATATACTGGGAACATAAACTGATAAACTTTTGTAAAAGGCAGTATGTCAATATTTATCAAATGCTCTAAAGTAATGGACTCTTTTTGATTATATAAGTCCGGTTTCAGGCAGTATAAAAAGAATTTGTATAAGAATGATGGCCACTTTCCTAATTGCAAAAAGCAGAGATTTGGTTAAATAAATAATGCTCTATTCATACATATAGAGCAGCTACTACAAATAAAGTTGGAGAAAAATATTTAAAACCATGGAACAATGTCTGCGATCAATTAAAAATAAATCACAAAGCAGCATGAGGAGTAGAGCACATTTAAATATACTAAATACATACATATATACACATGCACACATGCACACACATGTACACATGCACAGAAAAGACTTGAAGGGCATAATTAACTGGGTGGCAGGATTATGGAGTGTGTTTTGGTTTTCAAATTTCTATAGTAAATGTATAATTTTTATGACAGGAAAGGAGCATACTTTTTACACTATCTAAGCAAAGGGACATGTGTACACATGTGGGCATATGATGTTGTTTTCATTTATTTGTGGTGCAGTGAAGGCAGTAAGCAAGAGAAAAAACCAAATCTACCTTCCTATGCTTTCATGCATCGTGTGATGTGGAGAAAGGAGGTCTGAGATAAGACCCAGAGGGCTCAGCCTTTCAAGAATGGGCACCACGTGTGGGCTTTCTTTTTGGTCTGGACCTCTAGGCACTGTTGCTTCACTTCACCCCAATCACTCTGTCTCCCCCACACAGGCCCCTGTATTGGAAAATGGGGGTGTGAGAAAAAAATGGGCAATCCCTTGTGGGTTGCCAGATTTTACCATATTCGTGGCACCTCGTATTTAGGATTAAAGAGGCTGACCAAGTTACGGATATAAGATGGGAAGTCTTTCTGATGGAGATGGGGATCCAAGTTGTGCTAATTCTTGGTAACCATGGAGAGGACTATGCCATACTGAGGATACTTCTGTGCATGCCAGATGGGGATGGGATCTGATCGATGTTCTCAGGCCATATTCAATGGAAAATAACAAGATTAAGCTCTGAAAATTACTTTCTGTAACTCACAGTAGGTGCTTCAGCATTGAAACTGTGCCAACTTACAAAGTCCTGCTGGCCTTTGGAGATAAGAATACAGGGAGCAGCAGGCTTCCCACAGCTGCCCGTGAATTCAAACAACGTGGCCTGAAGACAAGTAGGCACGGCCCCGCTACAGAGAAACTTGTAGTCATTCAGTACTGACTTCTCAGAATGACAGCCACAGGCAGAGCAAACAGATGGCAGCTATGGAGGAACATGGCTCTGAAGGGTAGCCTGGTGTCTCCAAGATAAAGAAACAAATGCCAATGTCCCCACACCCAGGAGTCACTGTCCTATCAGGAGTCTAAGTATATCCGTACTTGAATGCAACCATACTCACTTCAATTTCTGTCCCAGCCAGACACATGTACTGCAGTACCATGAGCTAAGTTATCTTAAAATGATAGTTCTATCCAATGAAGCATTTATTGATCTTCTACAATGTACACAGCAGCATGCTATCTATAATTTTTCTAGATTCAAAATAAAATTCTTTTTAATTGAAAAATGAAACCATATTGTTTTGATGCACTCGTTATCAAGAGTATATGTATATTAGCATTTAAACTTGACTTGCTAAATTGATATTTAAAGATTCAGTGCAAATAAGTAATGCAACAAATGCTAAAATTTAATAGTAACTAAATACATTTATTCTAAAATAACACCACACAGTGATCCTTAAAAATACACTATTACTGACTTACAAGTTTTAATTGAATGAATTTCTAGAAATGAATCAACTTAACCTAAATTTCTGAAACATCTAGAAAACATCACAATTAATTGAAAGTTCACATGAGAGCCCAAGAATACAATAAAATTAATTTTTAAATTGCTCTTGTGCAAAATCAAAGCCTATGACCTTTATGAAAAGGTTTGCATTTCATTACTCACCAACTGGCAGCCTTCTAGGGAGTTGACTAGCTGAGCATTCTGACAGGAGAGGATTGAACCAGCCAAATTCAGCATCACACACACTGCAGAAAGCAGCATAAAAAAGGTTATCTGGAAACAAACCAAATAAAAAAATTGATTATTCACTTGGAGAGGCTCAAAGGAAAATTGACTTAGCATTACAACAGCTTTCAGTTGATCAAATAATTACACAGATAACACATGTATGTGTTTAAAAGGAAAGTGTTAGGTTATTTCTCAAAATTCCAAATTCATATTATCTTCAATAAAAAAGTAAAATCTGTAAAAAGCCATAGCAAGCTACCATGATTTTCTTTTAAATCTATTACAATAAAATATGTAAGAAGCTAAGCTTAAAACAATCATGCATTTGTATACTCTCAACAGTAACAAGTTATAAATTATCAAAGAAAATCAAGTGAAAGAAGTACACTTATTAAAATGCCTTTAAGTTTATTTCTTTTAATTTTTATTACAGAAAATTCCTTACACAGGTAAAACCAGGGACAGCAGGATAATGAAGCTCCATGTACCCACCACCCAACCTCAGTAATTAATCCACTCTGGCCAACTATGTTTCATTTATAGCCCCTCCCCCTCCTGAGTATTTTGCAGCAAATATCATCAGACATCATATAATTTTATCCTGAAATATTTCAGTGTGTATTTCTAAAGTAATTAAGATATTCTCTGAAAACATAACCAAAATACTATGATCACATCTATTATAATTAAAAATTCATTAATATCATCAAATATTCAGAGTTCACATTTCTCCAATTGTTTCAATTTTTTTCACAGTTTGAATTAGGCCACACAGGATACAAAGAAATGCCATAGAGCACCACTGGGTAGCTCTTGGTCTATGCTGTGGGTTTCTTCCCCATGGTTTTGCTTTTCCTTGAAATTTGATGAAGAAACCAGTTCATTTGTCCTCTCGAGTTTCCCATAGCCCAAACTATCTGACTGTAGTCTTCCGTCATTTAATGTTTCTCTAGCCTCTGTATTTCTTGTAATTTGGTAGTCAGATCCAGAGGTTTGACTACATTCAGACTAATAACAGGCAATTATTGTCTCTTTTTGTGATTTTGGCAACCATTTTTGATGATTGCTTAGATTCATTAATTTATTAGAGTTTCCAAAATAGTGCTAGTCTTAACTCCATCATTTTCTTTGTTTTTTGTTTGTTTGTTGTGAGACAAGAGTCTTGCTGAGACTAGAGTTAAGTCGCGTCATCACAGCTCACTGCAACCTCAAACTCCTGGGCTCAATGGATCCTACTGCCTCAGCCTCCTGAGTAGCTGGGACTACAGGCACCCACCACCCACCACACCTGGCTAATTTTTCTATATTTTGTAGAGATAGGGTCTGGCTCTTGCTCAGGCTGGTCTTGAACTCCTAGTCTCAAGAAATCCTCCTGCCTCAGCCTTCCAGGGTGGTAGGATTACAGGTGTGTATTTTCTTTGTTTATTAACAGGAATATATATAGAGAGACAGAGACTTTCCCTCAATTGTTTTGCTACCCTGAGGTGTAGTTCATATAGGAAAAGCATATATTTGACTCTTTCTTTTCCTTTTCCAGAGTTTAAAATAGTAAGTGGACATGGCACTAGATTTGCAAAATAAACTCAAGGAGGCCTATGTGGTTATCTAATGCTCTTGCTACACCTATGGAAATAATCTGACCAAATCTAATATAACAAGACCTTTTTTTGTGATCGAGAGTAATCTTTAATATGTTCAAGAAGGGGGAGACTGTCAGGAAAACTTGTTAAAGACTTAGAAATGAACAAATAAATTACTGCATATCTGCATATCCTTGATTTGTGCCTTTCACTGTCTTTATGCTTTTTTTTTGTTAAATTTTGAGACAG